>JABAJX010019962.1:0-18073 GCA_018221735.1 Termitomyces sp. K1Aa | reverse complement strand
TGTGCATCATCTCAAGTCCATCACCCATGATTTTAAGTCATGCAGTTCTACCAGCTGAGAAACCATGTAAGAAATATACATTTGTATTCAGGGCATCAAAACAATTGGTTCAAAGGTCTGTATATCTGTTGTGAGGACCTCCTTATCCAACCCTCAAAAGCTGCGGCCTGAGCCGCTGGCTCAGGGCTTTTGACCATTATGAGCTGGGCCAAAGCCCCTGCCAGGCCGGGCCCGGCAAAACACTATGTAGGCATACCTAGCCACCTGACCAACCGCCTGACCATCCCTATTTCCCCATCTGTCTTGTAGTAGTCATCCTTGTGAGTCATATGACCGGACTTACTCATCATCAATTATTGTTAGTCATTCTTCTTTACATACTGCAGGCCGTTGTGGTCATACTGTCTTAGTCATTAGTCACCAGCTGTAAGGGTGGCAACAACTGTGGAATACTCACACAACCAAGAAGCACACAAACAAGCCACAGAACAACGAGCGGCGATGAGTGAGCACAAGGTGGGCCAGGGGCAAGCAAGAGGTAGAGGGCGAGCAAGGAGACAAGCAAGGAGGTAAGCGCGTCACTGGTGAAGGCAACAGTCAGTTCAATGGATAGGACTGGGAAACACTGCTATTGTTTGGTCTGAGGATATTCTATCCTGCAGACTGCCTTATATACTACATTGCTGGTGACTAATGACTAAGACTGTATGACTACATTGGCCTGCAGTATGTAAAGGAGAATGACTAACAATAATCAATGATGAGTAAGTCCAGTCATATGACTTGCAAGGATGACTACTACAAGACGGATGGGGAAATAGGGATGATCAGGCAGTCGGTCATGCCTACAACATCGGACTAAGCCCGGAATTTAACAGTTGACTTGCTCCGATAATTGTTCTTTTGTTTTGTTTTTTGCCCTGTATGGTCCCTGGTGACAGCCGGTTTGAGGAGAAGCCATTTGATTGCATGACATCTACACTTTACCTTCCTTGTTCTTTTTCTTCAAACTTTATGCTTTGTTAAACCATTGTGGCGACAAAGACTGTTGTTCCTTGATTTGATTTACATGAAAATCAATGCAAGTCAGGACTATTCCTGTGGTTGTCGAACCATATCTACCATGGCCTCGGCAATGCCAACACAAAGGGACGAGAAATCACAAGGACAAGATACATCAAATTCAAGCTCCAACACATTGCGTTGTATATACCATACCTTCTCAATGCAATGACCATCATGAACATACAAAGCATGGATGATAACAAGACGACAATATGTATCAAATTCAAATTGCGTTGCATATAAGTACAATACCTACTCAATGGAGTAACCACCATAAATATACAAAATATGGATAGCCACAAAGCAGACCCTTTTGCTATAGTTCTTTCACCGTCTCAATGGTAGCCTTCATGCCCTGCATAATACATTCAATCAAGAGAACATGGTCGCCGTTGTATGCCTAATTAAACAAGGGTCAACGAAGAGGTAACAGAAGGTTTGAACAACTTTGACCTCATTGATTGCGTGAAAATAGGATGGACGTTGTGTCAGCGATATAGAAATAGGCGGGTATCCGGCCCTGACAAGCGGAATCGATGCAATAATACGGGTCAGTCGCCCGTTACCATCCTGAAGTCAGATCAATTTTTCTCAGTATGCAAAGTATGATGTCCTAACGCACATTAAAAGGGTGGCATCTGGCTAGGAGGAGATGGAGCCAACTAGATATGGAAAATGGGTTATCACAGGCATCGATCCAATGCTAGTACCGAAAAGAGATCATGGTGAGACTTCCAATTTAACGTCGATAAAGCTAAGAAAACCAACCTTGAAGGTTTGGCAGATATAGTCGAGTTCGTCATCAACTCTAGCATAAGGGCAGCATTGAATGGGGTGCAAACCTCCAACAATGACTGTCTGCATGGTTTCGGTTCGAGTTTTCCCTGGTGGTATATACCGGCCATGAGAATTATGGAATCGGCATGTTTCCATCAGGAGAGAGTGGATACGACGAATGGTGCTTCTCGTTAGGTGTTCGGGTTCGCGGGCGAGGGGCAATATTGCTTCATAGGCCTTGACGATCGCAAGTGATTGATAGACGTTACTGTATTGCAAGAAAAATCGTATAATTTACCTCTAGTGTGTCATGCAACACACTCTTGATGATGTCGTGCTCATGGATTTCACTATCATACTCAGTCACAATTTTAGCATGAGAAAGTCCCTGGCGGACGATATCGTGGGTGCTCTGTCCAGAGATAACTTGCCTGCATGAGAAAATTCGAGAGCACGGACTTACCTCTGTCATGAGAAAAAAGGTATCTTCGATATGATTTGTCTCGATAGCCATAAGACGAAGATACTTCATAGAATAATCAGGGGTCCTGGTTGATGATGACCAATCCATTTTCACTTGATCGTGTCCTGGTGGGAGAGTAGTAATCTGGGGAGGAAAGCCGAGTTCTTTAGACTCCTTCCAAGATTGATAATAATGAACTGATGTAGCGGCAAATTAGAGATGGGAAAGGCGGTGTCCGAGTCGCGGCGATTATACCTTTTAAAGATGATTTGTACAGGTCTTCAGCGTTGGCAAATGTTTTGGGAACAAAGGTCTCCATGAAAAAATTCAATTGAGTATCCATGATTCCTGATTGGGTTAGTGCCTTATGTGCCTGGTGATATTCAACACCTCCAGGTTACTCGTGACTCTCTCTGGTTAATGCGCATACCTGAGTGTATAGACTAGCAGCAAGAATGGGGGAACACAGTGCTGCGCGTGTCCTCGCAAGTCGAACTACAAGATAGGGAAGCTGTCCATAACGCGTTATTAAGTCTTCATAAAGGATCGTCAATTGAGGGGTGCGGAGCATCACGACAGAGTTGAGCTTAACGCGATCTTCGGAAGATATGATATCTGGAATATCCTAGTTTATAGTCAGTACAGATAAGCCAAAAATAGAGGTGAGGCCTACTCTAAGAGCTGGTGAATCGTAAATTATCATTATGGTGGCTTGTGTTGCTGATAAGAAGCCAAGAGAGAGTTGTGGCCCGCGTTGCGAAGTCCTACATACTTAGGTAAGCAACTCCATTTAGATCCGTTTTTGTTGCCAAGCAAAACCTTTGGTTTTCTGTGCAATTTCCTCGTTTAAGGTCGCTATGGGACATTTGGATACTCTAGTCTGGATCTACTCAATTAGACCGGGAAGTTATACATATGTATTTGAACTTTAACATCGATGAGATCTCTTAATGAGGTCATGACGAAACAACTTAACATTGGGAGTTTACATGCAAAACAACCGTCTCCAACTCCGTCTCCCTCCACCTCCCGCACTCCCATTCGTCTCAATCTCGCTACTCGAATCCCCCTTTCTATCGACCTCATTCCCCGGGCCAGCAACCGTAGATCGATCCCAATCTCCTTCCACCACAAAATCATTCGACGACAATTCAGGCGCAATAGCCATCACTGCATATTCGCTCAAAGAAAGTGACCCCGCGTCATTAGTAGCGAGATTGGCGATCTTGAAATGTAGACGTATCAGCCATAAGGCATATCGAAAAAACAGTAGGAAACTTGAGTTTTTGAAAGTCTAGTTACCTCGTTAATCGGATTCAGAACATCCGTGCCTCCAACTTGAGTTACAGGTGGCCAAACGCCGGTTGTATTGGCGTTTAAGATATCCCATGCAGCTTGTTTTAGTGCAGTGTCATTCAACCGTTCTCCTGTAAGTGTAGTAGTTACTTTTGGTTTCTCAGAGTCATTCAATCCAGACGGACCCGCATAACATTGAAGCTTAGCATAGAGCTGGGGGTGTTGATAGTCGAATCGGTGCCGGACATTTCGATCAGTCGAAAAGTAAGCACTACTCACCTGGTCGAATCCTCCACTGTTGAAACTAATCCCGTATCTTGCCATTTTACTGAGCGAGGATTAATGGGTTTCAAACGGAGCTGTATATGTAATAAACTCACTCTGCATTCGACGCATTATAAAGCCTACAAAAATCCAACCAAGCAGCATCGAAAGCCGGTTCATCAGTGATGATATCCATAATCTCCATGAGGAACTCGCCGCCTCCAAAGAGCATCGTTAGATGATAGCTGGGGAATAATGTATGTGATCAGTAATTAACTTCAAAGGTGTGGCGATGACATACGACCCCGTCCCTGGACTCCCCTCATCAACAAGATGAGCAGTATCTGCATTCCAACCAACAGCAGCCCCATTCCCAGTAAAAAAGCCGAATTTGAACCCCCCAATATCGTTCTAAGTGTGGTGTGTACCATTCAATGGATGAATCAATGTAACCATGTATATGGTACGCCTCACCATCCCAACTTTGATCCGATCCCTCCACATAGCATCATTCTGTTGTGCTCGTTAGAGCACGAGATTCATCGGTGAGAAAGGGTGATGATGAAACAACGCACCGTACGTTCCCATTTCGTAAACCAATTCCCCGCGAGTGCTGTCCAATCTGGACCGATCCGAAGACGTCCGGGACCTGCTGGATCTGGTGGGGGGAATACTTTCCTTAGAGGATCCCATGTCATGATTGTTTGATCTGCAGCGAGTGTGTAGTCCATCAGGTCACCCATTAACTCGTCGGCTGGTTTGCCTTCAACCAATCGAATGCTCGGTCAGGCATACTAGAAACACACCAGTAAGGTAGTAATACGGTCTCCTCAACGTACTCCCCGAGACCCGCGCCTCCTTCGCACCATCCCCCCAATGCGAGACGTTATGCCGATTCCCGATCCCTGCGTACGGCCCCGTATGGTTTGAATCGACCTCGGCGAGGTGCCGTGTCAGCGCATGTGCAATGCGGTAGACGTCTGCTCGTCCGGTGCGCAAGAAGGACATCCAGAGCCAGAGGTCCGTGCCTTTGTTATCATGCATTGCATAAGCGCGAGGAAGGATGAATTTATTCGAATTTCGAACGGAACGAACCTAGTTCCCCGTTGTCCCATGCGAACCCCCCCACATCGTATCGCCAACAATGACGCGTTTGATCATATGTATGCATGACGTCTCCGTAGTTCCAGAATCCATAGAATTTCCGTTGTTCGATTTCCTAGAGGATGCTTAAGGGTGAGATTATCACCAAAAAAAGGATATAAGTAACGCGCACGGCAACGTAGAAATCCAGGAGATCACTTTTCCGTTTCTCAATGGTGGCAAGACCACTTCGGGATGTATCTGGTACGTTCCTGTCGGGTGAAAGACTTATCAACAACAGACAAGGAAAATAAGACGGATATACATAATACACACCAACGGCCCCCAAACAACTTATGCGCAGCATAGAACGACGGGGTAGCGACGATCTGAGGAACCTGCGTCTACAACAAAAAAAAGGTTAAAAATCATTACACGGACAATGGTACTAACGTACGACCACGCTAGCCAGCTGTGCGAGGACGGTACGTGATGGTGTAGCGGGGAAGAGGTGGAGGGTGGATTCGTACGAACGTCCGATACCTGTCGGATCGGGGTTTGGGTCGCCCACGTCTTCGTAAGCGAGGTCGAGCTGTGGATGAGTATAACTGATTAGGTTTGGAGGTTGGTAGGACTCGGGAGGGAGAGGCGTACGCCGTGAGGGACGGTATCGTAGTGACGCATATCCATAGCTGGAGCCTGGGATTAATATTCCGGTTGGAATGAGAGTGAGATGGATGGATAGAGTGAGAACCCACGCGTGGACTGTACGCCCAGAGCGTAACCGTCGCATTACTCGTACTCGCACCTCTTATATCCAACCCCCTCGGAGCACCCTGCCAAAAATCTATATCAAACATACGCATCAGTTCAGTCAACCCCAAAAGCAACCCCCAACCAACCTCTCATCTCAAACACCACACTACCACCCGTCGCACCCCCCACACAGCCCACCCCCGCCGCCCGCGTCCCAAACCCTGCATTCCCAACAAACGTCGCAGCCCTCCCCGCCCCCGTCCTCTTCACAATCGTATAAAACTCCGACGAGAGCTGGTCGAGTGTGAAATCGGACCAGAGAGCAAGCTCGTTGACGAACGGCGTGATTGACGCGGGCCACGTAGACGGGTCGGAGGTGGGGGTACCGTTGAATTGGGGGGTTAGCACGGCGGGGGTGGCGTCCCGGCGGAGACCGGACATGCAGAGGACTGGTTCGCCCCAGATTCCGCCGTCAGCGCTGAGGAAGCGGATATGGCGGTTGTAGAGTTCGTCGGTGAGGGGCGTGGTGAAGCGGAGGCCCTGGATATAAAAGTTAGTGTGTGTGGGGGGGGGATGGGGATAGATAGGTGGGGGTACATACCATTCCCTTGATGAAATCTTTGGTCTGGTCTGCGTCATAGATGAAGAAGTGGACCATTCGCAAGGCAGTGGTGCCAGCTGCGATGTAGAATCTGACGGTCCATGGGAGAAAGGGACTGTGACCCTGCGTATATTTTCCGGTGACCTATCAATCGTCATTAGTGTTATCAAGCTGCGGAACGAACAAAAATTCAACGTTCAACCTTGATAACAGCGCGCACAGGCCCATTTTGTTCGACCGTAACGCTCTCGATATTACCTGTCGTTTCGTTCACCGTAGGTCTTGGACCTGTAAGTTCAGGCTCATCCGGGGCATTTTGAACGTGTACGACGAGTGTCCCATTCGAGACTTGCGCTTTTCCGGATAGCGAGAGAGTATTGATGAGTATGTTCCCAGATTTATTGAAGATGGCTGATGAGATTCATATGTCAGGGTTATCCAGCATTGAGAGGTATCTAACCTGAAAAGTCTCCCGTCGTTACGGTGACAGTGTTTTTCCCGTTGACTACAGAGACGGGTGAGGGTGGTTCGGCAGGGGTACCAGTTTGGAGGGTGAGGGTGTCGTTTAGCCCAGCGTCCGCTGATAGAGTGTGGCCTGTCCACTTCAGACTTCCATCAGGCCAGCTAAAAAGAAGGCGGAACGATTATAGGATAAGGATTGTTCTAATGGTGACAATTTGGTCGGTGCTTACTAGGCTAAAGGCCAAGTCTGAACAGGCACTGATTTTCCACCGGCGTTCAGGCTAATTGGTGTCGTCTTGTCGATTTCACCCTGGTTCCACGGTACACCAAACGAAGTGCCAGTAGGTGTAGACACAGGGGCTTTGCCATCTAGCCACTTTAGGTCAACTGGATTAACCATTCTGGCTTGATCGGGGTGGGGAGAGAGGCACCGACCAAGGCCAATCCAGTTAAGTAGAAGTAGACTTGTATTTTGGAAACGTCGCCAAAGATAGCGGGCCGCTCTCACAGTAGATAATCACGAAGTACAGCATGGCAGGGTGCGCGTGGTCGTTTAATTTGCGTTCTTGTGATGAGTCCAGTCTACATGACGCGCCCTTTGAATTACCCGTTGCTTGGGATCTCAGAGCCAGACCCTAGAAGAGCCAGAACTTAGATTTCCTGCCAGTGCATACTATAGCTAGTCTTAACCTTCTGGCAATGACCCACAACGGCCAGAGTCACTGAGCTCGAGTTAGAAGTGCGGCGTGTGATCAAAGATAGGACAGAAGAAAGAGGCGGCCCGCTCTCAATAAAAATTATTGTGGCAGTGCTCCCCTTCACGCTCACGTGGATCGATCCAAGTCGTCGACAGAATGATTGTTTTCTAAGTTGAACTTGCATTGAACAGCACATTACTTGCTACTTCACCCAGTCCAAAATTCATACTATTTCCTCAGTCACGATGATATAGAATGCTAAGTATGAAACAAGCGAAGGAACGATCTTCTCAAGCCGTTAATTTCTCCAAAGACCACCTGACAAGCTCTATGCCCGCCCGGTCCGTACACGTACCCAATCCACCCGGAAAACAGTATGTAGAACGATATATCCACTCTTGCGTCTATATCCTTTTGCCTGCAAGAAAATGGAATGTACTTTCGCCGTCGATCACTTCGACTTCAATCTCTGCCCGCTTATCAATAGTAGACTCGCTGCATTTAACATTGAGATAGACGAGGAAACGCCTCCGACGCATACAAGGCATGTCTATGCGGTTAGTTTTAGTGGGCCTCTGAAATGGGATGGTACTCTGCCGGCTGAGCTACAGGTGAGGGACCATGCAATTCATTTATCATGCACCAGTCTTATACAGTATACTGGTAGTGTCCCGGAGGAACGTGGATTTGTCTAACTAGTGAGCTGCGGTCGAGTTATCCTACAAAGACAGAAATCAATCTCGACCTGCTTCCTAAAAAACGCAGTCATCAACACACGACCGAACCACCCCTCCGAACCCTCCCGCATACTCCAAGTAATACCCATCGCAAGCTCAGATCTCCTTCCAAAAGCCAAAATGGGTCCGACGGCGGAAGAGTCCCAACGTGGTGAGGGCGTAAATCACTCCGGATTCCTTCCTCATAGATTTATCTCAAGTGAACTGACGTCTTGCTCCAGCGCCACTCCAGTTAACACTTCACGGTGGATACTACAACCACCAACGCCAAAAAGCGACATTCTTCTTTCATTGCGACGACACCATCCCCGAGGTACATATGTATCTATATATCCCATATCCCTACTCATTCATAATCATACTCACGCTACCTCTGCAGCCAAGCGAACCATCCTTCGAATGGCAATTCAACGGTACACATGCGTTTTCTTGGAGATCAAAATACGCATGTCATAAACCCCTCGAGGACCAGCCACACCCAGATCCAATCCCAGATCCTGATCCGCCTCAAGAGCCGCCTAGGGATCCTGACTCCGAGGTAGATGATTCAGACCTTCCCCCTTCATACGCATTATTCCGTCATCCGGTACTTTCCCTTTTTTGGATCCTCATGTGAGCGTTATCTCCTTGTCTAATGTCTTGAGTATACATACGTATCTAACACTTCAAACCTAAGAATACTACTAACCGCCCGCATCTGCCTTTTGTACCTCCGTCGAAGATTCAGATCCCATCGGTTATCTTTCCCTTCAACGCCGGTTACCTCATTACGATCCCTCCCAGGGACATTCTTCTCGGGGAAAAGGAACTCGAATAACGTTGTTGAACTAGAGGAGGAGGAGGAAGTCCCGCTCACACCCGTACCGCGAGCGATCAATTATACAAAAGGTCGTGGACGGTATGGAAGCTTTTGAAATTCGTAGTGCATACATACTAGCGATTTGAGAAAGTCCCTTCTTCTGAAAAGAAAGCCTAGCATCTAGTGTCTGAGGAGAAGCGTATTGATTTGATAGGGAACTGCTGATTTGTCTGACTACTATCCGAGGCATAATCGAGGGTGATTTTACATACTTAAAAAATATTACGCAACTCCTTAGGCTCATTCCTTCAACAAATCAAACGCCTCCACCGAGCGAACCTTGATCGAACATCGAAATGGCGTCGGTTGACTGGTAGATAATCCATCCATCAGAACTGCGAACGAGGAAGAAGGGTGTATCCTACCTCACAACCCCACTCATAGGCTGATATACTACTTCGATCACGTTTCCATCTTCGTCTACGCTTTTTGAGATGTCGAGGACAGCTAGGGACATTGCTACTGTGATGAAGAGCGTTTCGTCGGCAAGTACACGGCCTGGGTACGTGTGGTACGTGATTCAGCATGAAATTAGTGCGAAAGATGTTATTGTATTCTTCACCTGGGCAAATCCTATCGTTGAAAGGGTAAATCTGAAGCGGAAAACGGAGAACCGACGTACCGTCTCCCAAAACCGAAATTTACATCGTACACATCCCTCTCTGCCTCATGACCCTCGCTCGATATGAATCGCGATGGGTTGAATGTGTGAGAGTCGGTATAGATCTCGGGATCGTGCAGCATGTTCCTACCGGGTGTTAATTAACCAACAAGAAGAAAAGAAAGAAAGGAAGACACAAGCATCTACCTACCAGATATTCGCGATGACAATCGACCCTTTCGGAATCAAATACCCGTTATATATATCATCTTGCATAACCATATGTGGGATCCCTGATGTATAGTAAGCCCTCGTTGGAAAGTACCCGCCACAACGACTCGAACGCACCGGTAGGAGCTACAGCATGAAACCGGAAAACCTCTCGACAAATTGCATCGATATAAGGCAGCCTCGACCGATCTTCAAACGTCGGGAACCTATCCGTGCCTACTACTTCCTCAATCTCGGCGCGGGCTTTGGACTGTACTTCAGGATGTAACGCCATCAGACAGAAGAACGCATGGATGGCGGAGAGTCTCTGCGATGTATTGTGTGGTGAACATTAATGGGTGTTTTGAATTTGAATGATCAACGTAACGTACTGTTGAAAAGCCACCTGCAGCAACGGAGCTTGCGTTCCATTTTAGGTCGTGGATTTCGCGGGGGTCCGGACTCGGAGAAATCTCCGGAAGGAATGTAGAGAGGAAAGAACTTGAATGATGCTTTACTTCCTCCTGCTTGATGTTCGAACCATCGATTTTATACTAAACTGCAAGAACGTACTTACCTTCATAGAATCGAACGGTTCCGAAGCCATATCATTGAGTGTCCTTCTCCACACCTCGACTTGTGAACGGAACCCACCGCCTGGAAACCACGATGGGAGATACCTCACTGAATACGATTAATTCAAAGTTATTGTGGCGTGAATTTGAAGAGGAATTGTAGTTCTTACGAAAAGGGAAGATATCAACAGCGAAAGCACCTGGCGCCATGACGATTGCAAATTGTCCCATCCCGCGATCCAGGAAATCGATGAATGGATCTTTCTTTTCTATTGCGTCGTACCCATATACAGTTCTCAGAGCGATTGTACCGATGTACCTGTCGATCACATAAATAATCAAACAAACGTCAGAGTCATAGAGGCCGGGATGGAAGAATCAATACTAACTGCTTAATGTATCGAACGAGATCCCCAGGATCCTCACACACCCCCTGCAAAAACCTTCGTACAGCCGTAATCTCCGACTCATGGAACGCTCTTAACGCGTTATGCGTCCCGAACACCTGATGGAATCTCTTACGATACAGCTGGAATGTTTCGCCGTACCGAACAAGTGGTAAAGCATACTTCCATCCGACCAGCTCTCCGCCCATAGGAAGCCGAGGTCTATCCGAGTAGATGCTTCCCCTGTCGTTCAGAGTCTCTTGGGCTACTTTCAGTGAGTTGATTATGACTATAGGCTGCCCGAGGATGGTTACTAATGATATGGGGCCTATCATAATAGCAGTGGAGTTCAGAATCATATCTTTTGAAGAGGTATTGAACACACCGTATTTATTGCCCCACTCGGCAAAAGTGCGCCATCTCTTCTCAGTTGGCATGTCGAAGAGGTTGCCAATTATTGGCCAGCCCTTGGGTCCAGGCGGTAGGCTTGGCTTTCGCTGACGGAGCGAGCGTTGTACAATGAAGCTTAAGATGAGACACAGTGGGACTACCAGTGCGAGACCAGATGGCATGGTCTTTGGAAGCGAGTGAGTGCTGAGACGAAGGGAGCAGAAGAACTTTATAGCGTTCAGCAGGATTGAGCAGCAAGAATGGTGTAGTGTCAGTCGGCGGTCGCGCACATCTGGAGCATGATGCTTGCTCCTCTCGTGGGCATCCGAAGAACGGGCCAGTACACGTTCAATAAGAGATCTGGACTTTCAAGAGATACGTCCACTGAGTATATAGTGTTGGATAAAGTCCATTGTCCTAACGTTGTAGCAAATAAATATTGGCAGGGTGATGTGTTTTTGGAGAAGTCAAAACAGCACCTACCATTGGACAGCACGGGAATTGAATATGCGAAGAGAATTCAGGATTTGACAGGACAATCACATTTCGCATTTGTCTCGACAGCTACTTACAAACACAGGATGAGTGACGACAGGCGACACGCGACAGGTACATGGAAGGATGTCAGCACATGCATAAGGACTGGCGGCTTTGGGCTAGAAACCATTCAGGCGGTCGACCGCCGCAAGTCCATCACCAATATTCACGTAGTCAAGAAGGACAAAGTTGGGAGCACGTCCACCGGCGTAGGGAGCGCATCTGTTTGCGTGAGCCAGGATTCTTTGAAAGTTCGTATTAGTGAATTCAAAATGAGAGTTGAAACGATGAGGAAGCGCACGATTCCAGTCCGTTTGTCGTAGCTGCATCGAGATGATCACTGATAAGGATCCCTTTGCCTATTGGAATGATGTTCGTATTGAGATTGTGGTTGATCATGTTGGTATGGTCGTCCGTGGACAAGGGTCCAGTGATACGATCCACGCGGCACGGGAAATTCTTGTCTGTTGAGCTATAGGGATCTTCCAAGACCTCACATAATCTCAATGTTAATAAACGCAAGAATTCCTGCGTTGTAGTACACACCATATCAAACTGAGGAAGAACAAAGTCGACAACACTGCCTGTACTGCCATCTGCACCTTTGTCAAGGAATACTACCACGCGCTTCCCTGCGTCGATGAGTTCTCCAAGAGTGGGCCATTCGTCTCGCTTCACCAATCGGGACGAAGGAACAAAAGTCAAGGGGGTGATACCTGGAAAGTAAAATGATAATCAGAGCATATCGCTTTCACACAGATGAAACTCACCGGACGCATCAAATGCAGGTTTCCAAACGTCCGATACGGACACCAATTCCGGATTCGTGAAAATGAACGTTAAGACTTCGTTCGGATTGGCATCGAGAAAAATCTTGACTTTTTTAAGATAATCGACAACACTTCCGCCGTCGAAAAGGAACTAGATACTAGGGTGTGATTTGAGGAATCTATGTCGTGATATCATCCACGTACACAACCTATGATCATCAAACCTCCCGAAATGTCCCGGATAGTGTCTGGCAACTCACTAGTATGGCAGAAATGAAGTACTCCGTTGTTCCTAGAATCAACCGCGTCAGGAAATTCAAAGCTGGAATTATATGTATGACACAATACATATGTGCTTGGGCTTGAAGCAACCTCGCACCAGCCGCCAACTGTTTGCTGATATTGACCTCTTGCGTCCTAGCAACTGCAACACAAGGTTCGTCTCTACCTTCTACGATATAGCGTGGACCCTTACGTGCCAATGGATTGCTGCTGTATGCAAAGGAATCATGGGATCCTAGGTATGTGACATTCCCGTATGATCGATTGCATAGTTCGGTATGGCCGTTACACATCCTTGAACTGTGAAAACGATGAAACAAACCCGATCAACGCCATTCACACAATCGTTCCATGACTAGCTGACCTTCGATATCCTAGGCGTGGTATGACTGCGGCCAGCGCAGACGAGGAGAGGAGAATTGTAAAGAGCGATGTCATATGCATGTCGGGGGCGAGCCAGCGATCCCGGTGAATCGAGTCCGTGCCTCTTCATCTTTATAGATGCGGGCTGGAGAGGACAAATTATTGTTGATAAAAATGAAATTGTCGCTGCGTCGCGGAGCTTGAACCTAACCCTCATACTTATGTAAGTACATACTGATGGCGCTCAGTACAAGACTCTTTAGTCGTTAGAAATTTGGTTTTTTATTGACACGTTCTATGATCTAGTGAAAGTGCGATGATTGGCTGAAAGTAGTGCGACCCTATATCAATCACCGCATTAGAGACATCGCTCTCGTGACGGGAACATAATTTCTCATCGCTAAGTACAGCATTTGCATTTTGATCCACACAAGGTTGTATACGCCGAGGAACTTGAAAGATTGGAAGGAAAGGAAACCCAACAAGTTATATCCCTATCCAGAATACGCATTATGTTACTTGAATATATTTGATTTTCCTTAGTACAATGCGATGCACTCATGAAAACCACGACATTCCAGCATTCCAACACATGTCCAGTAAACAGACAAGACATTTCGTATAATCGCCCCTGCGCCTCTAACTAAAAGCAGCGATGGCAGCGTCAAGTGCAGTGTTGATGGTATTCTGAGAAGTCTGTGCGTTCCCAAGTTCGGCCGCCTGTTCCATGAAATTTCCATCACTATTTTGGAGTGGCAGAGCAGAATGAAGGACGTACCGGGACGCGCGCAATGAGTGCATTCTCAAAATTGTTGGTGGACGTGGACAAGGCCGTAAGGTCTTGTCTGACAAGGGCAGGAATGCCTCCGATAGGAATGGCATCGAGTCCAGGCTCGCGCTGTATGATAGCGGTCGAAGCCTGTTGGATGTTAGGGATCAGACCGTTGATTAGAGCGATGATAGCCGAGGCATCAGCATCGGAAACTGTAGCAGCGCTGCTCTTGAGCCAGGGACAAAATTAGAATACGAAGAATGCGGAGATCGAGATAGCTACCAACATTAACGTCATCTGTGGCACTGTTAAGGGCGTTAACAAGATTGGTGTTCTGGGTGTGAATATTCTACATTACAAAGGGGGATTAGAGTGAGGAAAAGGCGGTCTCCCAGAAAGTGGCGCATACCAGAGCCTGAGCGATTGCAGTTATGCCGCCAGAGACCGGGAAGGCTAGGATCGCGTCAAGAAGGTTCTGGAGGGCAGGAGAGATGTTATTGGTGATGTCGTTCTCAACGTCGGCAACGGTAGCCTGAGCGAACGCGGAAACGGCGAGGGAGGCAAGGACAAAAAGGTTCTTGAATTGCATAGTGAGAAGGTGTGAAACGACAAGTTCGTGATGATGCGTAAAGGAAATCCTACACCCATTTTTATAGGAAATGAGAGACTTGATCAGTTGCACGTTGTTTTCTTGCGACGGAAGCAATTCTTCATCGTTAGGTCAGGGAAAGTGTCTTGGTAACCACGGGATCGGATACGCGAAGACAAGGATATGCTCACGAGTTCTATTTTTCGACAAAAGTCCTTTTCTCGAAGATTTTCCTTTGACAGGTGCACGTTGCAATGAGAGTCAGCTGGGAGTCCTGCTCAATACCTTGTAACCGTAGCCTCTAAGTGCCCCTCGTTTTTCGACCAGTGTCAACTTACCCCACATTGATTCTCCAGATGAAGGTACGCGGAAGAAGGGGGGTCATCCAAAACGGAACCTTGTCCCATCAAGCGCCGTCTGAGAGCAATCTCTTGAAAATAGATGATATCGTACACCGATCCGTTGTTTGCCGTGAAATCAATCTCACAAGAACTTCCCTGGCAGCTAGGATAAGTAACTCGAATCGACAGAGACATCTTATTTTTAAGGATGTTTTAGAGATTGGAACAGTCTCTCTGAATTATGCTGTGATTATGGGTCCCGTACATGTGTTTCTGGGAAAGTGAGAGCCCAAACGACACCTAAAATGCGATGTGCCTTACCCAGCACTCCTGGATCATCTGAACATTAGGGTCGTGCTCGTGTCTTTTGTTATTGCGCATTTAGAGGGAGCGAAAAATAAGATGGGTAACATCATTAGTGGGGGAGGGGGACCCAAATGGCGACGGGGAAAGAAGACCTTCCGTGTGAGGGATCCGATGTCGATCATGAGAAACATCCAGTTGACGTGAAAATGCTTGGAGCAAACACATGATCCATTAGTTCAATCAAAAAGGTGTAGGCGTCGATCCGGTACAACATACCACATTAGACTCCAAGGGTCCCTCTTGGTGCGTTCAATGAAGAACACATGCCACTCGAACGAATAGAGGTTCGCACGAAGGTATTCTAGTGATTTCACATGTAAACAATTGCATCCACGGAGAAAAATCATTTGACAATACCTACATGTAGCTTAAAGATATACTCGGGATACTCTTCCGCCATCTGGATAATAGGTTATCCTCTGTAGAACTTAAAACGGGACATGCGCAATCAAAAGGTCAGACGCTCTTCAAAGCGCTGGGGAGATACATGCTGAGAAGTCAGGTGTTCATGTTTGTCAGCAAGGAAGGGAGAATGAGGCGGTTTGACAGGCACAACAAAGAGTCATTTCTGACAGAAGATATCGTTGATGGGATCTACGAAAATCACAAGGAGTTGTGTACAATGAAGAATAGCAAGTAACCTAGATTGGCGAGAAGCTAGGTCCTTTGACGCAGGGCGTGTAAAGCAAGTCATAGTATCTCGTTGAGTCTTCCCTGGAAGTTACAGGAAGTGGTCGCCAATGAAGAAATAGAACACAACGGGGCGATTGGGAGCGATGAATTGATGACATGAGCGTCGGTTTGATGCGGAAGGCATCTATGGGTTAAAAGGGGTTCGTCTGTACAATGTCCCACTATTACAACAGCGTCAGCACGGTTGGGGTCAATAAATAAGTCCCTACCTCATGGAGACTTTGGACGTTACCTTATACATCGAAATTCTTTCTTCATATAGAGTTCGCATCCTGACCAGAAACCGCACCTGGCTTTGTCAGACGGGTTGTCGTGACGACAGTCCAGCGTTATATAACCAAGCCAGATCGAGTAAGACGGTTGTTCAAACGTTCGACATTCAGTCTAAAATAGTTTCGGGGTTTATTAGATATCGCTATACATTATTAAGGATGGTTTTATAAGTGGACCCCTACCAGGAGCGACTGAGATTAGTCTTCAGTCTGGAAGCTTATCAGTACACAGATGCAGTACGTGGACCATGAAGCTCCAAGGTGTACCTTACTTACTCCTATCCTGCTGGCTTCGCTTCCTATCCAACGCAAACTCGAGACGTCCATCTGTGACCACAATGGGAACCACATCTCAGTTTAGTGAATCATCGAGTTAATAACGAAGTATACGCATGGGAAAGAGCGAATTAGTGAGTTGCACAACCCGCTGTAGTCTGGCTATCGGTAGGTCGCATGGATGCTCCGAGTCCCATGATGGAGATCATCCGTGAATTCAAAGCCCCTAAACACTTTCCAGATCCGCAACTTTGCCATCAGACTGGAGCACTTGGGGTAAACGTGCAATGGAGGAATGCTTGAAGGATAGCACGGATAGCGATTGGGGTTCTCCTACGGAGTAATTTTGACTCCCTACTTATGATGGACTCCTTTTATTAATCCAACTACTGCGTAGCAGGGGCTACCCAACGTAGCGCTACGCAGGATTAGTTCCAAAAGGAGAATCATGGATTACTACTAGTACTTAGTACTACGAACACCATAGCCTGGGAGGGGGTCCGCTACTGTCCTCCCCCTGCCAATCGTAGCGCCCCTTATTAATCCCTTTATCGCGGAGGAAAGGGCGTCAGGTTCATCGTGTCTCGCCGGCCTACAGGTAGCAAACTGTGAAAGCTGTTTGTGAAGACTGTTCGATGTGTATTTGAGCTTGGGGAGAGGAATCAAGTTTGGACTTGCCCCGATTCTGCCTTATAGATGATCTGGCAATGAAATAGAGAGCATATAAGGCTAGATGTGAGTTCACGAGAGATTTGACGACGTTCGTTGCATAAACCCTACGTTAGGGTTAGGCTTGGGTCTTCGTTCTTTCTCACGATTTTCCTTAGTGCCAACAATATTGCAGCGGCTGTAAAAATGGGTTCGGTGCCATAGTGAGTACGTTGTAAATTCCAATATGTCACCATTAAAGAACTTGTCAATTGCTCAAATGCGCTCACTGCTGTCGATGGCCATCAAATTCGATTGCTCTTCTTTTGTTGGTGCCATCCGTCGTCGGTGTCACACTTCATATACATATCCCGACAGCTTGGCCGTGTGGGGATAGTCTCGTCGTCAGAAGTAAACTTCGCCCCGCTATGTAGCTATCACAGCCGGCGGTTATAAACTATCTCAGAAATCTATTGTCCCTGCCCCGATATCACGTTCGCCTTCCGAAACATCATCAATATTCAACTATATCAGTCCCCCACTATAAATACGGATAGATTCGACCTCTGGTTGACCAAGTATGCTGGGCGAGGTATTCAGTTCCAGGCGGAGTTGTTTCAAAGGCCCGAACATGATGGCCACACTTGGGAACACGGTTTTCGTTACTATCTCCATGATCGCCGAAAGCATTGATAGTGTTACCCCTATTGAAGGACCTGTAAGCACACCTTGCGATTGTTTCAGTATTTGTATGGCCCCTTATACGGGTATTAAACGTCATATTACGCCATGAACTAAAAAGTGTTTGTCGGAGAAATGACGCAAGTTTGGTTCTGAGATGTAGCCGAAATATACACAGTGCCTCAAGATAATTGGGATGAAGGAAACGAGGTCAGTGACTGTAACGTCCTTTGATGTTCTTGGACATTAGTTAGAAGTGT
>JABAJX010019961.1:0-15695 GCA_018221735.1 Termitomyces sp. K1Aa | reverse complement strand
AAACTCCCACGAAGCATCCTCCCAGCATGAGTTCCTTACCTTAAATTCTTCCTCTTTCCCCCATGACACCCTCCTTGGCCGTTCGCCAAGATGTTCATCTGTACCCCTGTTCTGTTGTCCTCACCACCAACGCTCTACGACCCTTTTGTTCAACAACCCTTCGAAATCGCTAACTGGCTCAGCGCTATTTATGGCCAAACCTTTCACTCGCCTTCTCATATCGTCTGTGACAGTCTTCGAGGCCTGACCCCACCCCCGTATATCACTATAAACCACTCTCAAAAACCCTGCATTGACCAATATGGTCACCGTCCTAGCATCACTGAATAACTAGCTATTTCCTGGCGACACTTGAATTGCTCGTTGCCGCCATCGATGTCGACCTCGACATTGGGTGGAGCGTTATCACGTGTACTCAGCGCATCAAGGCCGATTACCGCCCGCACCATCGTTCTCGACGTTGAGGAGTCAGTATCTATCGTCGATTCAACTTCACAATGCGCCTCAATACAACCTCTAAGGTTACCGAGCTCGGTGACAACTCTCAATCGGTTATCGACTGCCGATCGGGTACTGGGCTTTCCAATTCTCCCAAGACGCACATCGACGCGCCAGTCGAACCGGACGGTGCGTTTTCACAGATTTACTTTCGAATTTTTGTCAGTCCTAATTGAATTCATTAACCCTTCAGAACATGCCATTATGGATAATCCTCATAATGCGGAGTGCGCTGTTCAGGGAGCCTCCAAAGAGAAGAAGTACAAATTTTTGTACACTCTTTTGCCCTTGTATTTTGACCCATTTTCCTTACAGAGTTACAAACTTTCGAGCTCTTGTTGGATGGTTCCAGCGCTTGAAGAACGCTATAGGAATTCATAAGACACTCGGTTCACAGACGACGCAGACGCAGGTTCGTCCTCTACATAGTTTGCCCCGTTGAATACCGTGTCGAAATCCCCTCGTACAGGCCAAGAATAAGAAACCGCGTCGCATGAGATGGTACGCAATGATCTACGGCGGACGTGTCAACCTTGACACGTTCTACAATTTCGAAGATAAAGACGAAATGACTGATGGAAGGTTTTGATGTGCATTTCTTGGGGTTTTGTTCGTCTGCTTTTTGATATTGAATGTTAAATACTTAAATACCAACACTTTATATGCCCACAGTATCATGATGTATTTCTTATCCGGCCATTGACAAGTACTTCGTGTCGATATGTTGCCATGCTGTGAGCTGTGGTTAATCTTCCTTTGATACGAAATAACGGATGAGAGACCATTGTGCCCAAGCTGATACTAGCTGGAGTCCAGTTTCACTTTCTTCGAATGCCGGTCTTACAGCTTACAGCACTACATAGCTCGAGGGCACCTCTGGTGACGGATCATGTGACCTGTCCAACTCCCATTCGAATTTCGAACATCTTGTTCAACAGGTCTAGCATGAAACGAAGTCTATGCCATAACTCTAATGGATTGTATAACTCGTACGTCGTCCCAGCTCCCAATTGTCCCTTCGAATTCCTCATTGAAGACTTCTATAGAACCCTCGATGCATCCTTCTTCAAAACCATGATTCCTGGCTACCATACGACCACAGTTTATGGCGGCCTCAAATCCTCAATATTCAACGATTAGCGCTCAATATGTTCAATATTGCTACAATTTACCGACATTCAGAAGATTTATCGTCGTCACTGGCGTCCTTACGCTTCTATTCTGTCCCTATATCTTCACGATACCTCTGCTCGGTTCAATTACATTTTGAGTCCACCCACTACGATACCTATGGCAACGACACACACTTTCAATTCGTCCATGGCCCGCCGGATGATCGTTGTGACCCTCGAGCATGCCCCACGATACTCTTTCACTCGAATTCAACTACTTCTTGCCATTCACGAAAGATCACAAGTGTTTCGTGAACTTGCTCATCCGCAGAAATCCTCCGCTGGTTCGAGGGTGTCTTAAAACACATTATGTACGAGTTTTTACTTCTACCTTCGGCGTAGACTCCTCTTACCAACATATCCCATCAGTATATACTTCGATTTCGAGTTGCTTGATATGTATTAATCACGGTACGTCTTTTACAGCGCCGAGTGATACTCATCTTGACATTTTTTTATTCGATAGCTAGATCTGACCTTGTTTCGGCACCTGGCTTTCCCTCGAACAGATATATCCTCCCCTTTCCCCTTTGTATCATTCCACCGCCCTTCGCATCTTCTTTCCTACAATGACTCTACCCACTGCATCCCTCCAACTACTCCAGTCTGCTATACCCTCAAGACGTTCTTACCGTGGTCATCCGCCTCGTCTAGATCACTACTGAAATTGCAAATGCTCTTCTGTGCAATCTCCTTCGATACGCACGATGACTGATATTGCGCCATCTCTTCGCCACGATACTTCCCGCGGCCGGCAGCCCTACTCGAACCGTCATTCGATGCCAGAAAGCCTCATCACTAAGGGTTGCAGTGCCTCCGTCTCGTTGATCGTCATCGTCGGGATCCCCAGAATATCAGTCCTGTAACCCCGCCAGTCTGACGCGTGCCCTTTCGAAGTCAGAAGCGGTATTGTGAATCACGACGCAAGGGTGATCCAATGGAGACGGGAAAAGTAGTTCAGTGGGTAGTCGTGAGCTGTAGGAGAGAGGGAAGAAGGGAACTGTCTTTCTTGAAGCTGGACAAGACGAGACGATTGCGATACTTGCAAACCCGTCCTTCGATGTTTCCCGTCTTCGATGTCACATTCTCAGCACCTCGACCGTCCCTCAATCAGCCCATCCCCTCTCAGAAACCCCAACCGACCCTCATTCTTGTTTCTCACGTCGTTCGGCGACCTACACTCGGTTCCCAATGGACCAAGTGCCCATTTATTGCACGAAAAGACTCCCTAGTCGACCACAACCAATCACCCCCCTCCGTACCTCTGGACTCATCACTGCAACGTCACTCTTTTATCAATAGAACCAAGGCTCGATGTTGTCAACCACTCGCATTCGCCATATACTCGCGTTCTGCGTTACGACGCCGGGGAAAAGTTGAAACTACTTTCGTGGAACGGCAACCACACCAATATGCGACATCCCACTCTTCAACGCGTTACGCCGTATCCGTGCCCTGGGCTCGTCAATTGCCCATCCGTCGAGTACAAGTTTAACTGGTCGTTGTACCTCTCCACTTCGTCGACACCGAGGGGTTGATAATCGGAGGGAAAGTCCGTTGGTAATGGTTGAAAGGGGCCCTCCGTCGAAGAACAAGCCCAATACGTTTTACTTTGTAGAGTTAATCATGTCGAAATAGATTATTCTCGTAATTTAACTTTGTATGGTTGTTGAACAACCCCATGGAAGTACAAAACAATGTTGAGGTCGGAGTTCGGAATCGGACTCGTTCCTTCCTCCGGACGGTCATCATTGCTGGACATGTACATACTTTTTTTTTGACTTTTGCGGTGGCCTATCTTCTCATCGTCGCAGACAAAACGCCTCCGCGTCAACGCTTTACCTTGATCATGAGCATCCCGCATTGAACGAAAACCGCACGGAGCGCGAGAAATACTTTGGGATGACTTATTCGTTGGTGACTAGTATGCTATATTTTGGCGCTTTGGTACGTACTCAATATGTCGATTCTGGTTGAACTAATAACTGCCCATCTTCTCTAGTATACTTTCCCTGCTCGTTCTACGACACTATCACATTTGACACTCGCAGCTTGCATTCTCTGTGCGCTGTCATTTGCTACAATTCCTCCGTCAAGAATCCTGAGATCATGGTGATTGTGAAGTGAGGGTCAAGGGGCAATCCCAAAGGTTCGTCTCGCTTTCATTTTCATCTTTATTCCACCCTTTCACATTTAAATCATTCCTAATTCCTCATCCTTCTATACTGTTTGCAATGTCTTGATTGTTTTGCTATTTCTACCGAGCTCACATCTCTACCGGACAGCCATCGTCCATTCTCTACAAGCACCCCACGATAAGTCATCTTCGTTATCTATCCACTACTACGCCAAGGCTACCGATTACGTACCGGAGTCCAGGAGTTGCAATCCGTTCGCTCAGGAACTCAGTTGCAAGGCAAGATAAAAGGCGCTGGACTTGTGGTGTCTTGTCGTATCGAGTCCTTTGGAGAAGCATTGGGAGACCTGTCGTTAGTGAGTGGACGAGTGTCTAACCCTCGAAACTCTAATTGATCACTACCTCAGGCTTGGAGGAGAACAACTTATGGGTGGGCAAGACGATACAAAGGCAGTGATATACTTTCGGATGGATAGCCGGAATTATCTATTGATTGAGAAGAATGTAAGGATAAAGCTACGGTATAGTGGACCGAACATGATATTTTCCTAACATGCCCCTAAACCGGTGGAGGATTGCCTCGATTTTCCCCGCATGAGCCACCTGCCATCAAAGGGCAGGAAGCAAACGTGTTAGACCGGACGATGGATCCATAATGGGCAGACAGAAAGCGTAAAATGTACTAACAACAACGAGAAATCTAGCTCACACGATCCTGACGCGGGAGAGAAAAACAGTACCATGAAGAGTGATTGGTCTTCGCGTCACAAATATCGTGACCTTAGTGCAAATGGAGGATTTGACGCATCGGAGTCGAGGAGAATGGATTCGAGGCTTGTTATAAATGTATCTTTCAAGGCAAAATTTGACTTTGAACGGATAAGGTGGAAACCGATGCGGCGACGGGTACCGACTGAGATAGGTGCGGTCATCAACATACTATGTACTAGGTAACTGACGAGTAGTCTTTGGAGCTTGTGGCGGAAGGCCGACGAAGCGCTCACTGTATATTTCTCCGTGGGATTTATGGATTGGGGTAGATTCTTAATCTTGATTACTCTGAATCGCCAACAACTGACTTTCGTGCTAGGTATATGTCACCCTGGCACGACAACAACGGTACATTCACTCGGAAAGAATCTGTGGCTAGCAACCGGTGCTGAAGTCAACCGTTATGTGTAGACTTACGTATACGTTGCCGATCAGATTCAGGGAAGATTGGATTTGTTTTGACTCCTGAAGTTCAATTTCAATTTTGTGTCTTAAGAAAGAAGATCCCTCTCAACGGACCACGAACCTTTTCATCATCAACCTTCACTGACTATGTCCTTTTCTCCCTCTGTTCATTCGAAAGATATACCGTCTCTCCAAGAGGCAGAATCACGAATCAAGTAAGTCCAATTAGTCTTTTGAAGCACGGGAGGTTACAGGCCTGACGTGTCGTGCCATCAGAGAGCTGCAGTATTCGCCCAAGCGTCGAAGCGCCTGGATACGCTACCTTCGCAAAGAGTATTGGAATATCAAGAAAATCATGGACTTTATGCATGCACGGTCCACAACCGTCAACACTGCACTCGACGACCAAAGCGCCTCTGCTCGTGCTGATGACCAGGCATATCTTCCTCCCGATGAATGGTTTGTCACCGCTGCCGTGCAAAATGCAGTACTTTCTCATTCACCTGTTCTATCTGTTGCATGCTGATACTATTGATCACAGGGACCGCAAATGGGGCAGAATAAAAAGCCTAGGAAAAAGAGGAAAAGGCAGAGGCAGAGGCCTGAGTACAAGCGAAAATGGAAGAACGAGGCAATGGAGAAAGAAGGATACGACGTTGAGGTTGCCATCAAGGTAGGACTACCTGTGGTTCGATCATGTCAACTCCTTCACAAACTCTTACACGATGTTGCTGGAAGGGTGCGGTCGGACGATCCACACTCGGCCGTGATCCCAGACAAACAACACAAGCAGAGTACTAGAGACTTGTCGAAGATCTTCCGCGACGATGAGGCCCTTGAAGATCATGATAATGACTCCGGGGATGAATGCGAGCTTCACCCAGTTCGCAAGAAAGCACGCTTCATACAGTCGGAGAGCGATTCGGATGATCTGTGCAATGATGATAATACAATCTCAACCCCTCAGCGCAGGAAAAGTCAGCGACATCGCCGCCATACCATACCGTTTATCAATAACCCAGAAATAGTCCTTGATGAGTCGGAAGGTCACGAGACGGATGCCGATGATTTTATTGACGATATAAACGAGGCAGAGCGGTCTATGAGCACGTCCGTTCCTGATCGACGTGAAGAGGGTCTAAAGAGTAAGGGAAAGCACGCCCCGGTACGTCATCGCATCCTTAACTCCTGTAAGTATCATCAATTGTGATGGGTAATATTCATAGTATGCCTCTCGAGGCTCCGTATCAAAGAATGCGAACCGCAGAAAGAACAAGAGCAAGGCCAATGACCGGAGATCTAAGACGCCAACGGTAAATCCCACAAATCGAAGCGTAAGTCCCTTCACCTTTACAAATAAGTATTTCTCCGAATGTCATCACAGCACAACACCAAAGGTCAACGTAACGACGAAGGAGAAGAGCGCGAACCGTTTACCACACCCACCAAGAAGAATGCCATTCTGGTAAGAAACATCATGCTTGAGATTCAGACAAGTCATTTTCACTTCTTTCGACATAGACCACTCCTAGATATGCCTCGGCCCAACGCAAAAGCCCCATTAATCACGCCGATGAAGCCCTGCTCCAACCATTGATCAAAAGCACAACGCCGGTAAGCCAGAATCATTTACCTAGCCTGAATGGCCATTCACACTGGCTGGCAGTACGTGAAACATGTGATAAGCATGGCAGGAGAGGACGGCGAGGAGTCGTTGCTCTCTTGTATGATTATTCCGATGCATAAACGAGCATAATTGTTGCCTTCGTCACCGTCTTCTTATTCTTGCTTCCGTGTGTAAGTATATGATGTTCTTGAGGTTCTTTCGTCTTGTGAAACTTGCGGCCACCGTCAGAAACAGTTCATCGACATCCTTAGTTCAACTTCTATCTACCATAGTCTATCCGTTTCCTACTACTATACATGTCTGTACCAACGTTATCAGCGAAGTCGCTTTTCAGTATACATGCATCCCTTTTGACCAAAATCACCCCAGGAAATAGCAAAATGATTAAATCATTCGTTTTGCCACGACTTGAAGAACAGAGTGACTCGGACATTTACTATTTAGACGTACTTTGAGGCGCCTCCGAAACGTGATTAATGCATGATTAATTAGTGATTGGGGATTCTTTTTGGGGTTGGTATCGGAAGGACCACAAAAGACCACAAATAAAGCCATCTAGTGCCAGTGCTAATTTTTCGCCGTGGCAACTTAACGACGCGTATCATACCACAAATCTACCTACACCATTGGCATAAATATCTTTCCGTATCTCTCGAACTTGATCAAGTAATTTATGGCTGGTATGTTTGAAATAGCTTATGTTTGTCACTGATCAATTGAACAACCTTCGCGACTTTTCCAGACGATGGCAAGGTTTTTTGAACATAACCAGGAGACCCCAGCGGAGTATTCTGCTCGTGGACAACTCAAAACACTTAAAGCCGAAAGAAAAAGGCTGGAAGACGAGATAAAAAAATTGGATGACTCCATCGGTCGTACCCAGGCGGATTATGGCATCCATCGAAATGTGAGGTTATCTCGTACCGCCAACCTTCCTTCAGAAATCCTGGCGATGATCTTCGAGTTCGCATGTCACCTCACCCGTCGCCCCACACGCATGGAGCTAGTTTTATCTCATATCTGCAGTCGCTGGCGGGACGTGGCTCTTGAAATTCCAACTCTATGGACGACCATTGAACTCTCTTCTATCAGACGTTCGGACGGCTTCAACGAGTACATGGAGAGGGCCCGAACGCAGAATGTGGATGTCACTATCAATTTTGGTGGTGATGCGAACGCCATTTACTGGATATGGAAGCGCATCGACAAACGGAACATTCTCGAACGTTGTCGTTCGCTAACTCTGGTGGACAGATACGAGCCGCATGCCACGGCTTATCCGGTACTCAAGTATCTTCACCGTCGGTCTATGCCTGTTCTCGAGAGGTTTTCCACCGAGATCAAGATCCCAACTGACGATAATACTTACATCCCACCGTTTTCTATCTTTTCCGGCGGAGCACCCCGGCTAAAATTCCTCCTGATACATGGCTACTCTCTTCGGGGCCATTTACCGCCCCTGAGTGGGCTCACGACCGTTCATATCCATCATATCGATATTTGCGTTTGGACAAACGAAGAGTTTATTATGTTTGTAGAAAAGCTCACTTCATTAGAACGGCTATCGCTCGAGGGGCATGTTGTCGAGGTCCGCTCGAACAACATGTCCCTCCCTACGCTCCGCGAACTCCGATTGCGTTCTCACTCCACGTTTCCGACACTTAAATTGTCCAACATTATTGCCCCTAACCTCCACACTCTGCACTTGTATGACTGCATAGAACCCTCAGTTGCATACTTTGCAAGTGCCTATCTGGGCACGACGCCGTTCCCCAAATTGAAGCATTTAATTATTGAAATCTCGGAGGAGCGTGTTACGTACGACAAAAACGCGTCGATCCTCAGGATACTATCTATGATCTTTCCGTCGGTCAAACATCTGACTTGGATCAACAATCTCCGACATGTTCATATGGAACTTTGTGACCCAGATGTATGGCCCGAGATAGAGTCCGTCCGTTTCTGGGTCCGAGGCAACCAGGATATGTATCTTGGAGAGTTACTAAACATGCTTATGTGCCGAGACAAAGCGAGTCGACCTATCCCGACGCTTTGTGTCCCGAATAGGCCTCCGTTGTTCCCTAAATGGGTTCTCACAAACGCGGTCGCTTCCCTGAAAATAAACCAGTTCGATCCTCCAGCGCAATGGCCGGAATGGATAACATTGTGATGAGAATTTCTCAGCGTATGTCCGCTCTCTACTCTCACTTGACTTTTGGTGTTTACTCTATAATACGTTCTAGTCATTTCTTGAATTGGGCGCCGTCACATTTCTTGACTCTCCGTTCGGGGATATTGACCAATCATGTCGAAGCTGACTTTCCGTGGGCCCCTATATTGGAGAATCGAAGCAAAAAAAACTTCCCGGACGTAAGTCGCATTTCAGAACTCATTGACCGACGACAAGACTGACAGCTCTGTACAAAGTTTTCTTGTACAAACGATCTTTTCAAGTTGGGTTTTGTATTGTCTTGTTAGCCCGTCGTAACTATACACGAACCCAACAATGTACATAATACTCAACCAATTCGAGTGATTCCTTTCTATCACAGGAAGAAAGTGGAACTGCAGATAATAGACCCTTACTAAATGGCTATTCTATCGCAGAAACTGGCTTTGACGAAACAAGTGTCCGATTCAAATATAACAGCGCAGGTACTTGGAGCCGTCAATAGGAGGAAGAGTCCACGGGGAGTCGCTGGTACAGAGATACTGAACGTCAACGTCATTAGTAATTGTTTCGACGATCAACAGGCCCTATCGCGACGTAACATCAGGACCGATGGAGCCACCAAATGTGTTGTACTACACACCTACGACGGTCCACGGAACAGTTTCGGTCGCCGCCACAGTGTATTTGTATGTAGGTCCCCGCCACACTAACTCAGGTACCGACTCGCGACAAACTGATTGAACGGTGATGAAAGTTGAAATCAGGATCTAATACGTTTATGCACGTCGTTAACTCTCTTGTGCAGTATTAGTCGCCAAAGATGATGCTGAAGCAGGCCAGAACATCCCGCTTGGCAGTCGTTTCGAAAGCCGCGGCACGTCGGCGCGCTCTCACGATGACATCATCACGTGAACCCAGACTACGGAAATCGCACGACCTTCGTGTTCATATAAAAGCCCCTTCTGCTTCGAGAAACACATCCTCCAAACAGCCATGATCTCCAGAATCGTTCTTCGCCGCAGTACGCTCGTTTTACCGCTGCGCCGCACCATCTCCACGTCCTCGTCGCTCTCCAACGCAGCGGCTAAGCACACAGCTGACTCGTACACAAAGGACGACGTCGATCCTACACCACCCAGCGATTCGAGCGTATACAGAGTCGACACCTCATCGGAGAACGTGCAGAAACCGCATGAGGCACCATCTGGACAGTGGAGTCGTGCTGGGGTCAGGACGAGCGAATATCAGAGTATGAGCAAGACGGAGCCGTATACAGTGCCTGACCAGGATTTGAGGTACGGTGGCAAGGAGGCACTTTCGAAGGATAAAGGGCCGGAGACGAGTAAGCCCGATGAAGGTCCAGATGGAAAGGCCAGTGGCGGACGGATACCTGAGAGAACATAGGATGTTGGTACGTTTGTCTACTCATTCTCTATCGCTATTGAGATACTGAAGAATATCACATCGCAGCTCACAAATCGGAATTTTTCTTGGAACAAAATTGACCTATGTACTTCTTACACAACCAGTCGCCTTGCCAACAAGAACTGTATCATACTTTGGCTTCTCTTCAAATCAATGACCCATTTATTCGTACTTATCTGTTTTCAAGTCTTTTATAGACAACCGACCGTAAGATCTATAAATATCAAAATTTTTTTAGATAAATTCAACTAAAGCATTCTACGCACTGAACCAGTTGGTTAGTGAGATTGCTTAAATAACCTTCTACTTCGGGACATACTGCAACTGACTGCTCAGCAAACGAAACGAAGATGTCACTTCGATTTAGTACAACAGATAATGTACAATATCCACCCTCTTACAGTCATTTACTTCCTCACCTTCTTCGCATTACCCAACTTCTCACTCCCATACCCACTAGCAGCCTTCCTCTTCGATTCATTCGTACTTCGCAACTCAGACAACTTCTCGTACAAGCCCTCATCAAACCCAACACACTCCAGAATCGCACAATCGGCCTTCAACTCCCCTGTCACATACTTTCCGCCCAACGGAGCACCTTTCTTGTTATATGCCAACGTCAGCTTGGAGAGACTCGAGCTTGACTGTTCGAGCATTTGTCAATCTCGTGTCAAAACTTCAGAAATCTAGAGTAACTCACGACATCCCGCGGCATGCGAACGCCCTCGGGAAAATAGTTACGTGTATGGTAACACTTGTACGTCCCCGCATAGCAAACACCATATGACTCCATAAAGAATACCTCGATCGTGTTTCCATCGACGCAGGAAAATTCGTCATTGTCTGTCCATAACCCATCTTTGATGATACGCAACGGACTGAATGCGAGGGCGTTTACTTTGTCTGGGCCCCAGCGGAGGAGACCGTGGAGTAGTAAGACGAAATGAGAGGTAAAGCTGGTTGATATGTGTGAGTGTTCCTTTCTATGGTTGTAGTGCGGAGGATTTCCCGCTCACCCGAACGGCTGGTCTAACTGAACGGCGTAGATCGCAGAGTTATGAATGATCTATATCTCGCAGGGAGGAACAAACCAGGACGTACCTTGTCCAAATGATTCTTCAAATCACCTTTTGTCCAATTAGCATCGCCGCATACAGGGGATATCATCTTCCTCCGGCTTGGAATCGCTTTGGTCAAGATACCAAGATTCTTCCAGAATGCTTGAAAAGCATGAGAATCCTCTAACTGCATGTATAGAGGTAAACCATTTCAAAAACGACAGGAGCGAAAGGATTTGAAAATACCCTGTGTACTACACCTTCCTTCTGACTCAGAACTGGGAGAGTCTTATTGAATTTATTAGTGAATCTGAACTAGAACCTCAAGAGGTCACTACTCGATCGGTAAGAAAGCTAAGAGGAATAACACCTTCTGTATCTCAGGCTGGTCCGAGTCCGATCGCTCGAACTTCTGTTTACATGATTGAGCTACGGATCCATAGATGTTTCCACTGATGTATAGAAGAATTACCTTTACTTGAAATCTGGGTCGGTTCCCTGGAATAGGTATTATAGTTGGTGGGCGCTGTGGGCGATCGCTTGAGAATAGGTCGGAAGTAAAAGATGTGCCGCAAAGAAGTACCTTGTAGAATGTGCTGACGGTGCCCACATCGGGAGCCTGAGGGACAGACAAGACACTTTCGCCATTCAACTTCGCCTGTAGCTCCTTGATCACAGACTCCAGATGCCCATTACGAGCTTCAAGAACATTTGTGCGGACTGTAACTTGTGCGTAATCTTTCTTCAAGTATTCGAGTTGTTTGTTCTATAACTCAATGTTCGGACATTAAAATAAGTATTCTGAGAAAGTCATAACGTACGCGTTCATTCAATCGTTCCTTCACCTCGTTTAATTTTTGTTCTTTCTTTACTGTTCTCTAGATAAGCGATGATGAACGATAGTGATATCACGATGCCTATAGATGGTGCTTACGCCACCCGCAACCTCAAGCTTTGTTTGCAACTCATGAATTTCTTTGATCGCAGCTTCCAAGGTCCCCGCTTTCTCTTCAGCAACCTGTCAAAGATCAAATTCTCAAGCCCAAGTCAATGAATGATCAAGACGAGAATACCCCTTGGATTAGTTTCAGCTTCGTCTTTAGCGCTTTGAACCGGGCTTCGCCATTACTCTCCGCCACATTCTCAGCCTGGGATTTCTCCTGCACGAATTCGTTCAGCATAAAATGACGACGCTATCACCTAGCATCTAGTTAGTTACACACCTTCAAGTTGTCGTTCGAAATCTTATATTTAAGTTCTTGGATCGTCTTCTTCAAGTTTTCGATTGTCTCCTGCGCGGCTCTTGGGTCGTAGAAAAGAAAAGCAGCAGAATTCATGTTCGCCACAGGTCTAGCTATCTGTCGTTGGCGGTGAATGTCGAAGTTATTGAAGAGGAGTGTTGCAGAACCTCAGGGACGGGCTCCTTGAATCTCGTATGCATATCTCATAAATACGTATATGGTAATACGGAGAGCGAAGATAAAAGGAATGAGAATCCTCCTACAAAAGAATCCACGCGGCTTTTGCCGCCACGCTGATCGCCGATGGATAACTAGTAGTAAAGTTAAAATGTTCTTTCCAGCCATATTGCTGATAGCATATTACAAGTTGTAGCGTTGAACGATAACATGAACAATGTAAATTACAGTGGATATATACTACAACAGAACGAATTTCACGATTGCAAAAGGATTGTATGTGGCGTTGTTCAGCTCTTGTTCTTTCAATCAAGGTCTCCCTCAGACTCCGCATCTGCTTCTGCATCTGTTTCGGCGTAGCTCTGCTTTATCGCGTCCTCGAAATTGAAACTGCGACAAAGAATCTTGTGGATGCCGGAGGTAGACTGACTAGTGGTTTCGCTTTTGTCTCCATCGCGCGGGGGCACATACAATACGCCTTCCTCCGTGCCGTTTAACTTGTTTCGTAACTCCTTATTGACGAAGTTCAAAAGCCCAATACGAGCGTCGAGCGCATCTCCACGCATTGCCTGTTGCAGATATTTTTCCTCCGCTTCTCCAAGCTGTTTGTTCTATATCAATTCAACTATCTGAGCGACACTGATAAGATGTCAGACAACAAAAAGACATACGCGTTCATTCAGTAATTCCTTCGTTTCATCCAAGTGTTTCTGCGTCTTTAGATTTTGCTGGAGTGAAAGATATGAGGAACGATCGAGTTCAAGGTGACCATAGCACTCACGTCACGTACATCCTGGAGCTTCACTTTCAACTCTTCGATCTCTTTCCACGCATCTTCAACTTGAAGGGACATCTCTCGGGAGATCTATTAGGGGACAATGCACCTTGGTAAATCATCATTCGCTTGTCAAAACGCTGTACTTACCTCCTCATTCACCTTAGGCTGCATCTTGATTGCCTCAAAATGATCATCGGGACTTCGTTGGGAATTCGTCAGAGACATCGTTCCCTGCACAGGCCTTATATTCGTTGCTTAGTATAGTCCGAAGTAACTGACGAAAATTGGGAATTCAATCAATTTCGTGAGTAGTGGTCGCGCACTCGAATAACTTGTGGAGAAGTATGGGCTATATAAGTCATCGTCGTGTATGTGTATTTGTTTCACCAGGGTCGTAGACTTGGGGGATCTTTTTAACAGATAAAATATAACACGTAAATGATCGAAAGAAGAGCTGTGAATTCAGTTGACAGAAGCCCGACGGCCCTGTGAGAAGCTGACGCCGCCTGTCGCCGACCGTCAACGTACCCTCATCTCTGGCATCCTGGAGTTGGTCGAGCTATACATGATTGTGATCCATCCAACACTCAAGGTGTTGAGGACCATGTAAATGATAGGTCTAGACTCGTCATGCAGCAGATATTTCGAATGATGAATGGATCTGGCTTCTCGTCGATTTAAGGTCCATCACGAAGACAATTGACACCTAAATGACTCCCAATATAGCCTTTACCATTCACGACGATAAGTAGGGGCGCATGTGATTTTTCTGTAGAGATGTGAGATTGATGTCAATAATATAGGACACTAGAAAACTAATGATATAAACAACGATTGTGAAGTGGTTCAACGAAAGTCAATTGCCACTTCTGCCTGCCACACATCCTCGAACACATGGAATAGCGAGACGAGGACCAAGTGCTCAAAACGAATCCCTGAGGAAGCCAAGTTCCATTCAGGAGATCGTGAAGATTCAGTGCGTGCTCTCTGAAAAGCGAATGATCAGTCGGTAAGGACAATGAGGCAAGGGACACTGACGTACTTCGACAAAACGAGCAAATTGGTGGGAGATGGTCGCGCCTAGCTGGGCGCGTGTGATAGGACCATAGCCCGGAACGTTAGCCTCGATGGTACTTGTCCAATCAATGTGTTCATAACCCGACCACTGAAAGAATCATAGTTGATATGAACTCTACAAGCATTCAGAACTAGTTAGGCTCACCATAATCCTCAACCTGATATTCGACAGGCCTATGTGAGCGAGCACCACATCACCTGCGCCTTGAATTATGGAAGCAAGCCCAGAGTTACGTGCAACAAATTCGCGCATTTGAACACCCTGGCTCGAGTATCCGGGATGGTCAAACGCTATCGGCCCATGCCGACAATTCGATACCGATCGTCCCTTCGAGGTAGATGTATAGAGTTGCTGAGGCAGGCGTCGGCGAGTAGGAGAGAGGAAAGCCGGTTCGAGGGCACCGCCTATGGATGAGAACCGAGAATGTTGTGTAGAGCGGACAGGAGGGTGAAGAGGGTTCATGTAGGAGGACATAACGGCGTCGTATTGAATGGTTGGATAACGATGTAGATGGAGGGTGCACACCATCACTGTTATATCGCTGGTTTAGAAAGCATCGAATAAAGCAAGGAATAAAGGAAGAGCAGCAACAAGAAAAGGTACGGAAGTCAAAGAATCCATATCCAGAAACCCTCGTAGACTTAACCGGCACCTTGAAAGAAATCTGAAGCAGCAAGGTTGAAGGAGGACAAAGAATTGCGCGCTAAGACCTGATGTCACTTTGGATCAAGATAAGTACCGGCCGAGAAGGCAGAGTCCCAAAGAGATTAGATGGAAACACATGGTGACAAGGCTAAGCACAAACAGCGGATCGAAACGAGAATGGAGCCTGGGCCGGAGGCAGTGGTAACATTGGTCATGGATGCAGATGAAGAGTATCAGTCCATGCTAATGAATACAACGCCAGAGGAGATATCATTTCAACATTCAGATACAAGGGTCGTGGTGGTAAGTTTTGAAAGCCTGTGAAGGTACCATCAGTGTATTTTTGATTTATGGTCACGCGTTCGTTCATTCTTTCACAATCACTTCCGACTTCATTCACCTGGAGTCCTTTCGCATTACTTCTCTATTATCCGATTTGCATCCGCTCCAACTTCTCAGGTACATATCGATCTACAACGAAATTTTCATATCAGTCGAAGAGGGTCAGTT
>JABAJX010019960.1:0-18216 GCA_018221735.1 Termitomyces sp. K1Aa | reverse complement strand
CACTGCCCACAATAGGGGATCCGAGGTTACCTGAGCATGTAGCACTCCCAGAAGAACAGGAGGGTGACCTCACCCAATACACTGAAGTGGTCACTGGCAGATTGCTGTTTTGGGCAGCCCAGCCCGAGCACTCTGCAGCAGTCTCTGTTTGAAGAAGTCTCAGCTTGTAAAGTGCAGAGATTCGAAATGTGACGGTTGGACCTTGGTTGGCCTTGTGACAACATGATTCTTCACTCTAATAGTTCTCGAATCCGAGTTAAATCACATATTTGTAGTATCTGTACGAGAACATGATAGGGGTCTCACCGCTTTTGCACATGCAACAATTAGCATATAGAAATTTCAGATGGTACTAGAAATAGTCGGAGAAGGAAGGCGAAATAGTCACCTAACATCGATGCAAGATTTATGTTAGCAATAAGAATTGAAGGTATGAATCAGTATCAGGATATATAAAACAACGCTGCAAGAAATTAAAAACCAATAGATCACTCAGAAACCACCATCGTCAAAATCAATATCATCTAAATAAGCAGCACACATCAGCTCAAACCCCCAAGTAAATAAAAAAAAAAGAGAACTTACTATTATCCCCATTAACAATAACATCAGGCTCTCCAAACCCATCGAGGGCCTCGCCAAGCAACAACCCACCAAGCAATCCACCACCCACGCCCGCCGCCATTGCCCCACCGCCATACCCTCCTTTCTTCTTCTTCTTATCCTTATCCTTCTCCTTCACATACACCACCTGCGGCTGTCCTCCGTATCCGCCTCCGTACCCGGGTCCGGGTCCGTAGCCCCACCCGCCCCCGCCCTGCGGCGGGTACCCACCGTACCCCTGTGGCGCGGCGCCGTAGTACCCGCCCTGGGGTGGGTAGGGCCCTTGCGGTGGGTACGGACTGGTGTTTTGGGGGTACGATGGTGTTCTGTTGGCGTCGGTGGGGTTGGGAGGTGGGGGGCCGGAGGGGGGTGCGTAGGATGTTGGGGGAGGGGGAGGGGGGCCGAGGGGGTGTGTCCAGGTTGTGGTGGGCGGTGTGGCTTTGGTGTCTACGTAAAACCTGAGGATTTATGAGAGGTGAGATTTGAACTTAGAGAGATGGATGTGGGTGTTATGTACCAGGTTTTGTAGCTAGGAATTCGTTACTTATTAGTGATCTATGTGATCGTGATAAGATTTCGTACTTTGAATCGTATTGTGCTATCCAGCCTGAAGGCAAGGGACGAGAATCAGGATTTGTAGTGGGTGTATCGTAGTTCGAGGATGAAGGGGACATTGTCGTGGTGATATGTACAGTACCAAATTAGTGATGTGAAGGTTAAGAGAGGTTTATAAAGCTGTGACCGAGTGATGATCCAGTTACAAAGGAAACAGCACAGCCCCACGCAGCATCGAATCACACGCACACCGGTAGCTTACCCTCATGACAAGATGTCCATGACAGGCTGCCTGATCCACGTCGTTGTTCACCCGGACTTTACGCGTGGCACTGTAAGAGTGGAGCAAGCCTCGTTTATTACACCCCTCCACTGGGATCGCTGAACTACGGTAACAAGAACTGTAACACGGGTAACGCAAGCAGCTGCAGGTAAACCAAGTATTAATGACAAGGTGATCGAAGGTAAAGGTAACGCCAAGGAAATATAAATAATGTGTCGTCGAGTTCATATGTAGCTCGGGGGTAGTTATTTGGCAAGCACGAGATAATAGTAAAGTATAAACAATCACCAATCGAATCCCACCGATTTCAAACCAAAAAACAAGGGAACAGACACACATGTATACGTTTCGTGCATGTATGCATCCTGATCACTGCTTAACGGACTTTTTCTTGGACGCCTTCGCCGCAGGAGCCGGCTCGGGCGCGGACTTTGACTTGGGCGCCTTGGCTTTTGTAGGAGGAGGCTTGGGTGCCTCCTCTTCACTGCTTTCGTCGTCTTCATCACTGCCATCTTCATCGCTATCTGAAACTTGAACAGGAGCGGCATTGCTCTTCTTTGAGCCCTCCTCTTCATCAGACGAGTCGGTTTCTTCAGAATCTGAGTCGTTGGTAGAAGGGGTGGTCTCGACAGGAGCGCCGGCTGCTGGGGTGGTAGCGGCGGCAGCGGGTGTTTTGGGAGCGCGGGCTCGTGGTTTGGATTTTTTGGCCTGTGTGAAAAGAAGGAAATTAAATTATGGTACTCACGGCAAGGGCGGCTTCGGCGGCAGCGTTGGCAGCAGCGACCTCCTCGGGGGAGCGCGCCTCGTAGGCCTTTTTCTCGTTAGAATACTGCTCCTTGGCACTAGCATTGGCCTTGGTGTACACCTACACAAACGCGATCAACCCAACAAGACGCGACGCGTGCGCGTGATCACCTACCGCCTTATCCTCCTCGCTCATCTCGCTCCACTTCTGCGAAATGAGCGCGAGGAGGTCTGGATTGCTCAAATGGGGGTTCTTCTCCTTCAGATCCTTGCGAATGTCATTTTGGAACATGATGTACGAGCTCGCGGGGCGCTTGGGCGCGTTGGGGTCCTTGACCTTGCGCTTGCGCTTGGCGGGCTTGTCGTCCGCGTCGTCTGCGGTACCTTTACGCTTTCTGCTCTTTTTCTCGCCGTCTACTGCGCCTTGGAACGCGATGAGTGGGGGTCGAGGGTGGACGCGTGCGCGTGCGAGTGCAAGGCTCACCTGAGTCTTTTACGAGGGCTGCGAGGCTCTCTGCGAGTGCTGCGGCGGTCTTCATGGACTCTGCGACGGCCGTGAGGCTCGCTGCGAGCTGTGTGGGACGATGAGGAAGCATGGGGAACGACGAGGCGGGGACGACTGACCTTTGCACTGTGCTCTCCGAATTTTGTAATCTCGTCAGACATGGGGAGTCAACAAAACGGAATAGACTTTTGGGGCTTTTGAAGGATTGTAGTCTTTGTTGTCTCAGGCTGACCCTGGGAAAATCGGAGAGCGAAGCGGAGATTGAAAAGGGATACGTGTGTGTGGATGGGACTCGTTGTCTCATCAATACACACAGCAGCGAACGCAGAGAAACCCTGGCCAGAACATTGTTTTTTTGCAATTTCGGGGGCGACGTGCTGAACGGCGCTTATTTATCCTGCCCGCAGTCATCCTAAGCTGTTTTTGTAGTTGCCGTGAGCACCGAAAAAGAGAGCTTAAAAAATCCAACGAGCTACCGAGCTACGATGGACAATTTGTATACCCAATGGGTCCACCAACAACCTCAGTTGCTCACCGACCAGCATGACGCCGACTGGAGCAAGGACCGTTCGTCCACTGCGCCCTCTGCCAATGCCCAAGAATCTTCCTTGGCTGCTGCAGCGAACGCTGCTTCTATGGACATGTCCGATTTTGGTTTGACGGACATGGCAGGTGCGAGCGCTTACTTTTCTTTTGCGCGTTATCAGTCTCTGAAGTGTCATGTAGCAGTTCCTTCATCGTCGACCTCGTCTACCCAGCAGTTTTTCTCTTATCCGACCCACAACTATTTTGCAGTGTCTGCACCGTTTAACACAATGCCATACGGCAGTTGGCCGACGACACCGTCGCATGTGCCCTTGTCCAACTACTCTACCCTCAACGGCGCGACGACCAGCGCGACGCCGTCTACGTCGACCTCGACTTCGGTCTCGGCTTCGGCCTCATCATCACAGCCACAGCAGCACTCTCCACCACCCCAGATGCAGGCCCAGCCATCAAAACCAGCATCGCAGACCCAGACCCCGTCACAACTACAGCAAGCTATGATCATAGAGTACGTATCGCCGATTGATACCGATCGTGCCAATCAAGCTCATCTCTTGTGTTCCTACAGCCCCTCTTTGGCGACTCTTAATGGCACTTCGAGACCCACTACCAACATGCAGCATTACCCGCACGCTAATTATAATGCCCAGTCTTCAACGCTCCAGCCTCAGCAGTCTTCCTCGTCCCTTTCGCAACAGCAATTCGTTTATTCCCAACTCCTTAATCCGGCCCTTTATCGGACGCCGACATCGTATTATCAATCGCAACAACAGCAACAATCACCACAAGGGACTCTTTCGCCGCAAGCACTGCATGCTCCGTCAAGCTCGATACTGAGTGCCCTTATGCCCTCATCTTTTTACAGCCAGTCGACGAGCACGTTGACCCCCTCTTCCTCTCAACCTCAAACTCAAACTCAACCCCAACCCCAACAATCCGACTCCCAACTGTTACAACAAGCCCTTTCCTCAACACGGACTCAAGAACCTCTACCACCCGTCAAGACTGCAGAAGAACGAAGAGCCGAGTTTTTGGCTAAACTACGGCCTCAGTTGCAAACTGCCTATTTTTCGGGTGCAGGCGCAGTCAATAAGCTCGTCGATACGCTGACGGAGTACGGGGCGACGAACGTTGAGCCTTACACTCGACTTGAGATTCTGACGAAGATGCGCGATGGGGCGGGGAACCATTATTTTCGGGCGTGGAGCGAGAATGGGCTTGCGATGACGGTGACGCGGGAATGGCTCAAGGCGGCGCAGATGGCGGATGCTGAGAGTCCGTTGGTAGAGACGATTATGCCTCTTTTGCATGTGAGTTGGATCGTATGGATAATACACATGTTGGTGAGATCTGATTGGTGATTGTAGATAATCGACCGACTACCGATGACACTTGATACACTCAAGGCGTCGAAGCTCGGGAAAATTGTGGTTAAGCTTGTCAAGGAACCACGGTCTGCGGGTGAGTGCCGTTCCGTTGCTTCTTTCTATGTCTTTCGGCGAAACTCTTCGCGTCAATGCTGCAAACCGTTTGAGATGATATTTTTCGCGCCACAACGCCTGCAACTGCGATTGTGGCCACACCTCCTTTCTCTCTATACAATAGACGCCGTGAGACCTGTATTACAAAATAAACATGTATCTAACGAACTTTTTTCTCTCTATGTCTTCTCGAATACAGCCATCAAGGACATGGCATCGAATGTGGAACGAAAATGGCGGACATTGATAAATAACGCGGATCCATTGTCTTCAAAATCAACAGATAGTGAGGGTAAGCCACGTCACCCCATATTTTTCAAAACCTCGCCCATCCCTGACCAGTGATAGACCTCAAGGCAAAAAACCTTAAGCGGAAACTCGTTGACTCCCAAACCTCCCGCATCGCACCTCCAGCGGCCAAAAAGACCGCCCTAGGTATCACCGCATCGTCTTCAAAACCACCAGTAGCGAAGAAAGAGCCCGCGGCTGCTGCCAAGCCCGCTGCAAAGGACGCCAAATCCGACTCGTCCTTTTTCTCCGCGCCAAAGCCCAAACCTAAACTACCGAGCTTTAAGAAAGCACCTCCTGCTCCTCCTGCGCCTGCGCCCGCGAAAGCGGGCGCGCTATCGAATGTCGCGCAGCCGTCGTCGGCGAATCCATTCGAGGAGGCGCTCAAGTCGATGGGACGTAGTGCGAAACGTGATTCGCCAGCCGTCGCCACGCCGCCGTCGACGTCCGATACGCCACCGCATGTACAAGTGCAAAGTAATGGCCTCACGAAGAAAGGCACGAAGAAGAAAACGGTCACATGGGCACCCCCAGGCATGCTTGAGAAAATCAAACTCATTGAGAGGGCAGTCTATGATGACGATCCCGTAGATGTCAGCACATTTTTGTTTCTTGGACGTTGTGTACTGTATATTAATCTGCTTGTGTTTTTTTTCCGTGTGTTGTTGTTATACAGGGTAATCATACGACGCATACGCTGAAGGAATTGGACCGAGGAGAAGGCGCGGCGTTGCACGCGCAGATATTCGAAGAGACGCTTGACTGGTCCGAACCAATATGTAAGCAAAATCCTTTCTTGGACAAAAAGATTAAAGAATCCGAACAACGTCCCTTGCCTTCATTTAGCCATCGATAATCCTGTTGTGGAGGATGAGCGAACGCGAGGCTCGGGGAGTACTGAGAAGGGTGTGCAGGAGAAGCGAGAACAGACTACACTCGGGGCGTTGTACATATCGCCAGCGCACATACCCGATTCGCCCTCTGAACCTCCTCACGTGATCTCGGAGGAGGAGACGGACAGGAACATGGTTGCAATGACGTCCGGGCCCGAGGTCGACGCGGTATTCTGGAGTTCAGGACCCGTGTCGCCTGTCGCACAGTCTGTTGCAGAGCTCGTTGGACAGCTTGCGAGTGGCGGGTCGGACCCTGCATTAAGTGGGGCGCAGTTTAACGGGCAGGGGTTGGACCTTGCGGCGGTTGGGCTCGACGCTACGTCGACGCTCGCGGCGGTGCAGGCACTTCCGCAGGAGCAGATACAGAGGCTGCTTCAACAGTTGCAACCATTACAGCAGGCTCAGCCTGGTGCTGTGATGTTCCCTCAGACGGGACAGCAGACAACGTATACTAATAATACACCCGATCAGAACCCGAGCAATGCGTGGGGAGCAGCCCCTAATTATCAGAACTACGGACAGCAGCAGCAGCAGCAGCAGTTTCAGAATCAGAATCAGAATCATAATCAAAACGCCGTCGATAATGCGAGTTCGGGATGGGGGGGACGGGGACGGGGGAGAGGACGTGGGCGGGGCCGCAGTGGAAGAGGAGATTATGGGCATAGAGAGAATACAAGACGACTACCTTGCACTTTTTTCGCGGCAGGAAGGCGAGCGAATCTTACAGTGATTTCCAAAACAAGGCGACTGATTGATGCCTTCCTTCTGAAATTAACAGATGCAAATACGGGGATCAATGTGACTTTTCGCATGAGACATCTTACTCCTAAAGGGTATTTGTTACGTTAGCGCCTGGGCGCGCGATGGGTTGGTTGGTTGGGGCGTTGGTGTGGTGTGATATTCTAGCATTTTATTCTACATTTATTCTACATCCGATTAGGGCTTTGCATTGTTCATTCACACGATTATACTACAGCATTACAGTCAATATATCACGAAACTGCGTAGGTGAGGTGTGAGGGTGAGATGGATCTTCTATGTTAGTTATTTCTGGTGGTTGTAAACGTTAAACCATTCGATTAGGGTATGTCAACGAAACGGTTCCTTGTTTGAATTGTGATGATCGACAAAGCGCGCGCGTTTGCGTGCGCCACTGATATCCATATTTAGCCCGTCGTGGAGTGATTTCGGCTCGGGGGATACGTGGCATACATATAGATCAATCGAGGGGGAGATATGATACGATCACGAGTAAACGAACATAACCTAACATCAAATCAAATTATACGCATCGTTCAGATTCAGATTTTTTGTGTTGTAACTGTAACTGTAACTGTAACTGGATAGATGGATGGATATATGTACAACGGATATAGATATATATTTAGGAGGGGGGGGGGGGGGGGGTGAGTGAGTAGTAGGTACGTAAGCAGAGGAAGGAAGGAAGGAAGGAGAACAGATAGAGAAGATAGAAGAGGAAGAAGAAAGACAAACAAAATCCATGTAGATGGAGGATAAAGTATGCAGAGGTAGATTACAATTTCTAGACATGGATACGGAGACGGAGACGGGGGGGGTACGTAGTTCAAAATAACACACACGGATTGAGTTGATTGCTTGCTTGGTCGTTCAAAACCTCCAAAAACCAAAACTGAGATAAATCCCAAGAAACCACCCCCACCCGCCGCCCTACCCGCCCGCCCCGCCCGCCCCCGCCGCCCCCGTCGTCCTCCTCCTCCTCGTCTGCCTCTTCACAGGCGGCGCATCCCCCCCCACACCCCCACCCGTCGGCGACGCCGTCTCGCTCCCCTGCTTCCGCTTCAACGACGCATTCGCCAACGCAGGCGTGTTCGTCGTGCCCCCCGACGATACGGCGGGGGACGCGGCGTTCCCCCCTCCCCCGCTGCTCCCTGCGCCGGGGGTCTGCGTTTGCTGTTGGGGGGGCAGGGGCTGGGGCTGCGGTTGGGAGGACTGGGGGGGTTGGGAGGGCGGGATGGATTTATGTTGTTTTTGCCGCGTGCGCGTGATGGGGGTTCGGGTTGGGGTTCGTCACGGAGGGCGGGGCGCTCGAGTAGAGCGTCGTACTCTGGGGCGTGGTGTGCATTGGTGTGAATGAGTTGGAGGTGAGCATCGGCATCGGCATCGGCATCGGCATTGGGGTGAATGGGTTGGAGGAGTTGGGGGGCGGGGGCGGGGGCGCGGCGAGTGTGGGGGTTGGGGTTGGGTAGGCGTGGATCTCGCGGAGACGCGTGGCGTAGCGCGTTAGTGCCTCTGTTCGCGGGGGGGTGAGTTGGGTAGGGCGTGAAGAAGAAGAGCACACACCAAGCGGTCCTAGATTCTGCTCTGCCGAAAACGCAATAAGATCCGTCATGGCCGATACACTCTCCGCAAGCTCCAAACACCGCATCGTCGCCTGTGGAATTCCAAACGCATTCACGGGTTCGCCAGGTATAGACGCCATGTCAATCGTCACGCGGGGTTCCTCCCATCGCTTGTCCTCCTCCACATGCTGCTGCTGCTGTTGTTGTTGTTGTTGGTGGTGCTGCTGTTGTTGGTGTTGTCTCCCCATCCCCATCGTCAATCCCCCCGCCCCCACCCCCATCCCCAGACTCCGCACCCCCTGTATCGAATCAAGCGACACATACTTTTCATGCGTGTGCGTCTCGAACTGAAACTCGTCGAATTTCAGCAGGACGTTCGGCGGCGGGGACGCACCCGCCGGAACGGTGACGACGATGTGCGCGGTGAGCGGGCCGCGAAGGGTGACGGTGTACCCGTTTTTGTATTTGTAGGTCCAGATGGCGTTTATGCATTCGATCATGGAGTGGCCGGGGCCGTAGATGCGTTCGCGGGCGCCGTCGAGGGAGAGGGTCATGGATTTGACGCCGGATTGGGTGGTTACGAGGAAGAAGCGGGGGAGGATGGGGACGCCGATGTCTAGGGAGGGTGTTAGTGAGGGTAGAATGTGAGAAGAAGACGCGAACCGAAGGGTTTTGCTTCGTTGCGTTGGTTGTCTTTCCATAGAGTGAATCTCATTATGGCTTTTGGGGTAAAGTATTCTTTGATAAGGTCGCTCCACCAGGAGAGTTGGAGTTTTTGCTGGGGAGGGTCAGTATAGGAAATAAATAAGAGATGGGACGTACGTCTTTGTTTTCTGCGGCTAGGACTGCGCTGAACTGGAGGAGCCGGATGAGACCCTGACCGTGTCCGACGGGGGGAGTCGAGCGCGGGGGTGTAGAAGGGGCCGGGGGGCGAGGTGCGATTGGGGGACGGTGTACGGAGCGCGGACGCGATGGGGGCCGCGGCGGGGGCATCTCAAAGGGCGAGTTCATTTGTTCGTACTGCTGCGCGGGCGTGAGCTGGAAACCGGCCCGGTCCATTGGAGGCGTCGAAGGCGGCGCAAACGGCGTCGACCGCGGGTAGCCAATCAGAGCCATTGCCTCGTCCACAGGCGAGGCGGACGGCGGCTGGTTCAGATGCGGAGCCGAGCCAGTTCGGTTGCCGCCCCCCGTCGGGCCCTGCATCCTCAGCTGCCCATGCGGTGTCTGGCGAATCTGCGCCTGCGACGCCACCCGTCTCATCGAAGAATTGAACCCCCCGTGCGCCACCCCCGACGGGCTCATCATCCCCGCCCCCGTCTGCCCCGTCCGCATCGGCAGGGGACGCTGCTGGCGCCCGTCTGCGCCCCCCTGTATCGGCATGCCGTACCGCTGCTGGGGCCCAGGCGCGTTGTTGAGCATCATCCCCGGGTTGCCAGGCCCCGGCCCCGGCACAGAAGACTGCCCAAGACCGAGGTGCGCTGGGGGCAGAGGCTGCTGCGGGGATTGAGGGAGAAAGGGTGTGTTCATGGAGAGCATCGCTGCGGGTGCGATGCCTGGCCCTGGTCGTAGCACGTTACCGTTCATCCGCGGTCGTATGGGAATCTCGGACGATCGCAGGGTGTGGGGCGAGCTGAACAGCGTGGGCCGAGCTCAACGTCGGGGACAGCGAGCACGCACGCTGGAATTTGGCGCAGTGAGAGTGAGAGCGCTCGCTTGGTCTACACGTGGCCACTCAATCTGGAAATTAATCCCAAATATTTCTATGAATTTCTCATTCTCGTTACTCCTCATTCTCCCGTCGATACACCCTCTACAGTCATTAAAAAACATATACTCGACCCTACTCTCCCTCTCTAATACCCAACGAAACATTGTTGACTCCCTCACGTGATACCACTCCCAACAAAATTTATACATACACCGCCACACTTGACTCATGGTCCGCAAACTCAAGTATCACGAACAAAAACTCCTCAAAAAGGTTGATTTCCTAAACGTACGTACGCGTGCCCTGCTTTGGTCAAGGCTCAAACTAACGCCGAATAGTGGAAACAGGATGCGAATCTCCGAGAAATCAAGGTGATGCGGAGGTACCATATCCAAGATCGGGAGGATTATCACAAGTGAGGGTTACGAGCGCACCCACGCTCACACAGACTAACGCCACGCCTGCTGCTCCCGCAGGTACAACAAACTCTGCGGCTCCCTCCGCTCCTTCGCGCACCGCATCTCGCTCCTCCCCGCGCACGACCCCTTCCGCACGCGCATCGAAGCGGCGCTCCTATCGAAGCTGTACGATATCGGTGTCCTCGGCACCCAGGCGAAATTGAGCGATGTGGAGAATAGGCTCAGCGTCGCCGCGTTTTGCAGGAGGAGGCTTGCGGCGTGGATGTGTGTGGCGAGGATGGCCGAGTCGGTTAGTGCGGTGAGTTGTTGGGTTTCGGGGTCTTGCGGGTCTTAGGAGAGGCTGATTTGTGCCCGGGTAGGCGGTCAAGTTTATCGAACAGGGTCATGTGAGGGTTGGTCCGGATACGATTACGGATCCGGCGTATCTCGTTACGAGGTGTGTCGTCCTCGCTGCCCGTCCTTTGCTTTGCTTTGCATGTTGAGCGATACCCCGCAGACATATGGAGGACTTTGTAACATGGGTGGATACGTCCAAGTTGAAGAGGACGATTATGTCGTATAATGATGAGGTGCGTTTATTCTACGCTTTCTTTTCTTTTCTCCTGACAGTGAGTTGGGTTGTAGCTTGATGATTTTGATCTGCTGTAACCGTGACCCCGGCGCGACGTGGGTGTTTTAGTTTGAGCTCGAGTACCAATCTGCCTGTGTGTCTTTTTTTTGGGAGATGTCATCTCATTGGGTTACATACTACGTCGAAACTGTACCTATATCTAAACATTATAATTACATAGTGTAAGACCGACGGTGTCGGGTATCCTGCGTGCGTGTGTTTTGGGAAGGGATGTCATTGGGTTGTATGATACGCGTCTGAGTCGGATGTTTTAGATTGATAACATATACGTACGTACGTACGGTGTACCTCTTTTTTTTTGACACTGACAGCTGCAGGATTCAGATGTTAGTGTTTCGAATTCGACCATTCATACCAGCCAAGGATCTGTCCCTCCTAGGAGGGAAAAAGCATGCTGCAGAGGAAGATGGGGAAGATAAATCTCCAAAAAAAAGATTCAAAAAACCCAAGTGCAGCATCCACAAGAGGATGCAGACCGTTTCATTGCTGGCTCTTCTATGCCTGTAAGGAAAAGTAGTTGGCACAGCAAGGATGGTGGAGGCACTAAAAGAGGCCATTGACATTAGTTCATTGCCTTTGTACTCTGCTCCTTTAGACAGATTAACCACTCCACGAATATATTTTCAATGATTACCCACGCCGATGGTGGCGATGTACAGCGGCGGCGGTGTGCCCGCCGCTTCTCAGTAGGAAAAAAAAATTGTGCAGGACTTTCCAAATTTGGTAATTTCTTCCCACAACACTATTTTTTTTTTACTCCCTTGCCACCTGTATGACAAATCAGGGGAATTTTTTTTTTACCACTCAGATGATAGTGATACTGACAATGTTGTTATGCAAGATGCATCATCTTTGGGGTCTGGATCTGAAGAGGAAGATTTGCATCCCAGACCAGTTGGGCCATTTACTGCTGCCAACTTTGCTGACATATCCAATACAACATCTCATTCAGACCAATTGAAATTGTGGGCACAATATGAGGACATCACAATCACCCGACCAGATGGACTTATCTCTGCAGAAATGTTTGACCTGTTCCCTGATTTGTTATACTCAGATACTGAATCACACAAAGACTGGCTGTAGTGACATTGTAAATCATTGTAATGTAAAAAAGGGACCACCACTGTTCCTAAGTATTATGGGCCTGCTGGGATAATAGAGCTGCCATTGCTCTCCATGTGTAAATAAGGGATGGCTGCTGTTTACATTGATCAGCCTGCCATGATATCACAGCCACCGCCGCTCCACCTGTGAGTGACAAAACTAATGTGGGAGCACTGGGAATTGAACGCAATCACTCTCAGCATTGTCAACAGCAACAGTGGGATTTGAACCCTCATTCACAAGACCCACTCACAAATACTAGTGTATGATCGTACTAGTGCACAAGAATGGACTACTTGGTCACAATCTGTCAAGTTACTATGTTACTATTTAGATATCTACCTATGCTACAGGGAGTAGCTATAGTTGCATTGTAATGGATATGCCATGAGTTACTGGGCCCACCAGTGCCACTTGTTGGGAGATAAAATTGTCTGTGCCAGGAATCGAACCCAAGGCACAGACATGGAAACCGTTGGTGCAGTTTTAACTACTACACCATAGGGTTTCAAACTTTAGGCCCATAATATATCTGAGCTGTACTTAATGAAATGCATTTGAATGTGATTGCATGGAAAAGTAGTACTTCATACACATACAGCAGGCAATGCCATATCTACCGCCATACCATGCCTTGTCACAGCCCAGCCACCGCTACCATCCTGACCATACTGTCATAACGGCTATACCGCTGCCGCTGTCCATCTGTTGTTTCTTAACCTGTTATTTATTAATTGGATTTATTAGGTTTGGTCAGCTCCAAATTTGGTTGCAAATCACTTGAACCTCAACCATGTCCAACAACCAATCCAACAGTGAGACAGTCTCCGCTGATCTTTAAGATGGCCTGCTTGCTGAGCGCAATGCTGCTCTTTGGCTATGGCATCGTTTCCTGGCACCTGTTTTCTGTTTGATCTGCCTATCACATTGTTGTGTGTGGGATTGCAGGATGGTTTGTAATTTCCTGATTATGGCAGATCCCTTTTTAGAAGTAAGTAAAAAATAAATCCTTTTTGTTCCCTCACTGAATTATCTGATGTTAGAAACTCTCATCTGTCCCTAGATTTGCAAAAAATGATTGTGATCTCGTGGTTTTCCAGAATGTGGGATGGATGTGCTGCTGCTGATATAGCAGCGCAAGAGTGAGCTGCACTAGTATACCAGTTAAGCAAGCCATTGTGGTATCTCTTGGAGGGCAAGTGCATGTGCTTAGTAAGTTTCCTCCCCCTTTTATGGGTTCTGTTCTAAATGACATACCCAGAGTTGGGTTGGGTTACTTGTCAAACTGTACATGCAAGGCAAGAGGCGCTTCAACAACTTGGAAACCTTCATTGAGGAAGCTGGTGGAAAATTGCCTGTTGATACAATATTGGCAATCATCAAAGGCAAAGAGGGACCATACGTGGATGACTCTGAGGATGAGAGTGATAATAGTGACTATTCCAATTGGTTGATGAAATTGGATGATGAGGTAGAATTGGACAATGAGGAGGGTTGATGGCAGGCATGGCAGGCCTGCTGTTTGGTTTGAAGTTATGATGTTGCCCTGCCATTGCTTACTATGTCTCCCACCATTGCTGTACATACATTTATTATTGATGTCTCTCCACCGCCACATATTATGTCTCCCACTGCCACTGTACATATGTGTATTATAGTTGTACACATTGAATTTCTACAGGCATTGGATTCATTCTGTTGGATTGGATGTGGTTGGATTGGATGTGTTTGAAAAGGTTGAGTCTGCTGCCTGGAAACACCCTTTGGATTGACAGTGGCAGTGGGGAAGGACATTTTACAAGAGCAAATAGCAGTGGCAGTGGGGATCTGGGCAGCAGACTAGGGAAGGTAGACGGTGGTGGGCACCAACAGGTTAATTCACCTACTACTTATTCCACCATTGCAGTGACAGATCAAGGCCGCTGCTGCTGCTGCTGCCACTAGCTGCCACAGTCACAGATCAACAGCCCTTGTTGTGGGTAAAAAAAAAAGTGCGCAAGTGGTCAGGAGCAAAGGGTTTTTGTTCATTTTTCTGCATTTGCGGCAAAAAAAAAAACATTGCAATGAAGCATTGCAGTGAATGGGAGTCAAACCCAAGACACTGAGGAACTCTCAGGCAAACTATGAGGTGACTGTACATACACTAGGAGGATGTATTAATCAACATGTAAAAGAGGCTTAGAGTAGGTATAGTTGGCTTGGGAAATAGGAAAAGAAAATTTAAGATGTTGGTCTGAATTGAACTCAAGAACACAAGCCAAAAATGCTTCTTTAGAGGGAGGATATTACCATTACACCACAATATCCTGTGAAATAATGAAGTAAAAATGTACAGGATGCCCATGTGTCAGCAGGCTCATAACTAGTGGTGGCAATAAATAGTGGTGGTGGGGAAGCGTACTGGGCCTAGAAACCACACCAGATAAGTTGAGCAAGCACCAACGGTTCTGCCATCTATAGTTGGACTGATTGACAAATCATAACAAGCTGGTGGTTGCCAGAACTGCTCACCAGGCCCATCCCCTGCCACATGTACTACCATCCCTCCTCTCCACCTGGGCTTGCATCATAGCCATCATCAAGCCTGCAAGATATGGTGGCACAGCAACAACTGGAGGTGATTCCTGTGGAATTACCGTGGCAGCCCCCCCCTGACGCCATCCAGCCAAGCAGCCCTACTGGTATCAACCTGCTGCCACCATATGCTCAAGAGAAATGGCATATCCATGGTCTATCATCCGCTACCAACATACTATACTATACAATGTAATCCATAGTCAGAAGATTACAGCCTCCACTACTGATGTACTGTATGATACAATGTAATATATTCTGTGGCCACGTAAACTCGCTACATTGTTTCTCCACCGCTACAGCACAGCAGACTCCACTGGCCACGTATAAAACAGTACAAAACATGCTCTGCTACAACATATGACACGTGCACAGCCTGTGCCCTGCCTTGGATAACTCCGGATCAAGAAAACTTGATGATGAGTCAGCAATTGCTGGGAACAGCCAGCAGATAAAACCAACACTAACACAGAAGAGGTAAGTCTTTTAACCCCACTAGAAATAACTGAACTAATGGAGAACTTGTACGTCAAAGGATTGATTAAATTCGGATACCAGGAAGATGAGATCATGAAACAAATATACAATAACCTGAGAGTGCATAGGAATTTTGTAGTGGATCAGAAAGAAGGCTTACTATATCTTAAAGAAGGAGAAAACTTAATACTATGTGTTCCTGACATCATGCATGAGGATCAAAGTCTGATAGAAATACTAATAAGAGATGGACATTCAACATTAGCTCATTTAAGAGCCTGTAAGACTTATGACTATCTCTGCAATTACATTTGGTGGAAAGCATGGCTAATGACATCCATCAGTATTGCAACACTTGCATGACATGTAAAAGAAGCAAGCCCAGCAATCATGAGGATTGCTAAATCCTTTAGACATACCATCAGTACCATGGCAGGCCATAGGTATTGACTTTGTTGGCCCATTACCAGACTCTTCAAACTGTAATGGAGCTTTTGATGCAATAACCATGGTCATTGACCTGCACTCCGCAATGGTGCATCTCATTCCTAGCCAAACAAACTACAAGGCAATAGATGTGGCAGAACTAATATTCTCTGAAATATATAGACATCATGGGCTACCTCGGGTGATTGTGAGTGACAGGGACCCAATCTTTACCAGTAAATTCTGGAGAAGGCTCCATGAACTAGTAAAAACAAAATTAAGCATGTTTAGTGCTTACCATCCCCAGTCCAACAGGTCTACAAAACATGCTAACCAAACTATCACCCAGATGCTGCAATCTTGAACCCGGACAGAAGGATTGGGTGCAGAAGCTGCCTGGAATTGAGTTTGCCATAAATAATGCACAATCCAAAAGTACCAGGTTCATGCCATTCTTCTTGAACTCCAGAAGAGTGCCACGCTCAATGATCTGGGATACTCAAGAACCTCTGGAAAAGGAATTTGCAGGAGTTTGCACCTTTGCTCAATAAATGAAGTTGGCCATTATGCGAGCTCATGACAACATTATTGCGGCTTGTGTAAAACAGATTTGTGGTGCTAACAGACAACAAATTCCGGTGGATTTTGAGGAAGGAGACTTTGTCTATCTGTCAACTAAGAACATTGCAATGATCAAAGGACTTGCAAGAAAACTATCCCCTAAGTTCATTGGACCCTATCGTATTATTAAGGTACTGGATAATACCTTTCATGCCTCACTACTCAGGGTGCATGTCCCAAATCAATTGTTTCCTGGATGACTGGATAAACAGATATTTGAAGCCAAGGAAGGGGAACAAGAATGGGCCATTGATAACATTGTTACTCATGCAGGGTCCAAGAAAGAGGCAACTTTTGAAATCCGGTGGAAAACAGGGGACAAATCATGGCTCCCCTATTCTTAAATCAGTTACTTGCATGCACTAGACAAATACCTTGAAGCAATAGGGGCTTGGTCAATTACTGATTTGCTGATTGGCTTGAGTACACCACCAAATGACAATCCACAGATCTTTCTGGGAAATATAAGTATAGTAGGGAATGAGGACAATCACCTCATTTCAGTTCCCATCCACTTCTGTCATATGGAAGCCTCCTCTAACAATCAGCCCCGCTCCGACTTCCCCAGACCTGTAGTCATGGGTCACAATACCGGAAACCAAATCTATAGAGCTCAAAACCTGGTTGGAGGCAACATGTATCTTTTCCAGGACCTTGACAACAACAATTACCAAACTATATCCTCAGATGAGGAACACTTTATCCAGGACATACCCGCTGTGCTGATGTGTTGCTATATACAGTTTGACGCTGCTATCCGAGGAGGGTAGCTCAAGGATGATAGGTTTATCCCCGTAGGTTATGCCAATTTTGCAAGGGTGGTTAATCAGGACAATGTGTGCCGCTGGGGATTTTGCGTGTGGGATACAACAGAGGCTAAGTGGGTTCCGGTGCACAATCAGATCCATTGGAGGGAGGTTACCATTATTTACTCGGAGGAAGAGGTGGTTGGGCATCTTGAGACAATTCTGGGACGGTGTAAGGACCCATTTACTCACGAGTCCAGCATGGACGTTGTGGATAAGTATGAGCAGGCTTATCACAGCTCCATTGAGCTCCACACCAAAATCGCGAACTTGAAGAAGAAAGTAGAGGATTATGAGGAGGAGTTGAATGGGAAGGCTAGGTACAAGGGAGCGTTCTATGGATTCAATAAGTCATCTCGAGGCAGAGGTTCCCATCGGGGCAGGGGTCATGGGGCTGATGCAAGTGGGTTACATGATACCCCTCTCCTCAAGGATGATCCAAAGTCCTTTGGGATCACCAAGTAGTGTTGCAAGGTCCAGTTACATGAACCGCAAAAAAGACCTGAACCGGACTGAACTGCACCAAAAAAGACTGGTCCACAGTCCATGGTAATAGGGAGCAAAAGCGAGAACATGTTTTTTCAACCATTTTTGGGGAATAGGAGGTAGATCACATGCCAGGATAACCTGAGGAGTCACCTGGTAGCGCATGATCAATCCCGGGGCCCAGATTACAAAGCCGGTGATAGGGATCAGAAATGGGAGCGGTATTTTTTGCCTATTTAGCGGTTTCTTGCATAACATGTGCCGGTATCACCTGATTGGTCATCTGACATCTGACAGCACGTGACCATGGCCGGACATAAAAGCTAGGGAGGAGCTTCTTGACAACCTCAGCAACATCATAACAACATCATATATATTTCCTATATCGCTGAGAAATTGACTTCACAATCCACATGCACCCTTCCAGTTGCTGCTGCAACCGGAAATGGATATATTGTACATACCTACCTACCATTTGCAGTCTAGTTATTTTTCCACCGCTAGTAGTATAAAAAGGCTGTAAAATAGTAGCTAGAGACAAGCAATTTTTGCCCCAACCAAGACCCTAGGCTGAGTTGAGAGCTCAGACTTGCTACCACTTCCAGTTTTTTGCTCATTGCTGACCGCTCACCGCTTGCCGACTAGCGGTTTGTGCCAGAAACCCCTATCTTTGCAGTTGCCAAGGCAACTGGTTACTGCTTACTCTAAGTTTTGATCCCGCCGTTGCGGAGTTGAAACTGTT
>JABAJX010019959.1:0-18403 GCA_018221735.1 Termitomyces sp. K1Aa | reverse complement strand
TTCTAGTAATAAGCCAGATGCAAATGTAAACTGTGTAACAAAATCAACTTACCATTTTGATAACTTATGCTCACTCACGTCACACGCGAGACAAAGGCAAAGAGATGTAGATCCGCATCTTCGGTGAAGATTTGTAACAAAATCCCCATGGGCCGATGATCTCAAGTGCTGCTCGTCGGGTCATCAAATACAAGATGTCGACCTGATGGTGAATATAATAAACAACTGATGATCATAGCGAAAAACATTGACAACATCACCGCCTCGCCACGATCAAATTCGAGCTTGATCGCTGTGGCTGGACGAACTACATACCGAGATCGGAGTGATCTTTAGAAATTAGGCAAAAACGGACAAAAGTTGTAGACTGCCATCGTATGCAAACGCAGAAAAAAAGTTCAGTACGTGCAGTTACTCAGCACAAGACCTGCAACTCACAGGCTGTCGTCTCCTCGATAACGCACTGATCCTGTAGTTTGTGGCGTAGGCATGAACAAGCATCCTTGGATAAATCAAGCCGAAAAGTGGAGTCGACAGGAATCCGGTGTGCTATACAGCTTTTGGTCAACCTAGCTTTTGTATATGTTTGTCAGCTTGGGGACAATGATCAGAGCATCAGGAGAGATGACTTGCGTTGAATGGAAAGTCGTGACCGGCTGTTATATGCATGACAGAAAATGCATTCCAGGTCGGCCAGTGCCTCTAGTAAAATATACTAGAAGGATCAAGACATAAAGCAAAGTTAGATTAGGCTAGTCACGGAAAAGCAAGAAAAGCAGAGCTCATATGTATGGCTATCCAAATCCTTTCAGTGCTTTCAAAGTTGTGAAGAAGGGTTGATTCCAATTAAAAGAACAGAAACAGATACCAAAAAATAAATTAGTTTACATTATTCCTCAAGCAGGGTATGGCGTGGACAGATCGGAAGGGATGGAGCCTATTTGGCTTCAAAGAGACTTTTAAGATAATCTCCAGCCGCCTTCCTGATCCCTTCTTCAAGATTCGGGTTTTCCAACAAGGACTAGACAGAATATTAAGCACCAGAAGTGCTGAGATGTTTCGGAACAAAGACTCACCAGTGCACGATTTGTCCTTTCATCCTGGACGATTTTCTGCTTTTGATGTTCGATCTCCGCAGTCTCACGCTCCACCCGCATTCGCTCTATTTCACGACGATGCACGCTTTCCTTCTCCTCACGCTCTTCTCGGCGCCTCATGTACTCCAACTTCATTTTCCCTGTTTGTATCTGCACCTGCAGATACTGCATGTAAGTAGAGAGCATCCCCTGTGGAACTGTGAAATTCATAACCACTGGATCCGAGCTGGACGGCGCAGTGGAGGAGGAAGGAGTGGAAGGTACAAGATTTGCATTGACATTTTGTTGTCCAGACCCGCTGGCGCCCGTTATCGGAGATGTGGATGAATGTGAAATGACAGGCTCCCGTAATGTCGTTTGGGGATTGATGTAACTTATTGGGGTCGGAACATTTGCATGAGGTCGTTCGTGCGGTACAGAGTTAATCCCATTGGGCATCATTGTTGTATCAGGAAAATTGATCTGTGGAGGATCATCGTCCAATTCGATTTCATCGGCTCCATTTTGACTTGGACCGACGGTGTTGATAGTTCGAGGTTGAACGGGGCGAGTGGTTGCGGGATCACCATGCCATCTACAAGAAATATAATCATTCTTGCACACCATAAAGGACTTCATTGTGACGTTACCTCCGATAGAATAGCTCATACCAACCCAGTCGATGCCAATGGTCAATTGTCCGAGCAGTGACGTTTCCAACATCACAGCCAGCCTTCCGAGCGCCTTGCAACCGCCTCTCGTATTCCCTTAGGCGATCGGCTTCATTATATGAACTCAGATTTGGACTGTGGTTGTGATACATTTCGTAGGCATAGATCTGCTTGAACAAATTGAAGTTGCGTTCATAACATCCTTTAAGCGCCTGATACGTTTTTTTACTGCCAAATACCTCAATCGAGCACTTTTGTCGAAGAATATCAAAAACATTGCAGGTGATAAAAATGGGAATTTTTACCTCCCGCAGACACGAGTTTTTAGTTGCACGAAGTGAATTCCAATGCTCGTCTTGCCCAGCTCCCATTAGCCAGTTGAAGAGCTTCGACTTTTCCTCGTCTGTCCAGTGCTTGGCACCCTGGCCAGTGCCATCAAGATCGAAGGCATCGTTGTCTTCAGCATCGCGTCGGCGTTTGAGGACCTGTGGAGTCATCGAGGTATCAACTTGCTTGCGTTTCATACCAGGTGATGTATGGCCAGGTGTCACCGTGAAAAGAGGCGAATGTGAAGGGGGCGGGCCTGGATGTTGAGGACCATTCTGGGCAAGACCTTGATGGATAGTTGAGTAACGAGGACACGGATGAAGATATGAAAGACAAAACCTGGTATGTGGGGACCGAGGGCTTGACCTAAGCTCTGATGTGTTTGGAAGGGAGTCTAAGAGGCGAGCTGGTCAGGGTTAGTTGTTTTGACTTGAAAGCTTGGTTTACCGAGCCATTGCTGTCGAGGTTGGTATCCCTGCGCTCTTGGGGAGGCATACGACCGTATTGCATATTCTGTTCACTGCAACATATCTCAAGGCATTGTTGACGGGGATGAACCGAGGCTGTACGAACTTTGCATCCATCTTCAACTGAACTGAATGGATCGGACTGCGTCGTGAGCTCGCGTACTTTCAACGGTTCACAATGGCTCGTTTAATCCCACGCTATTTGTCTTCCATCCTCTTGCCAAATATTAGGTACATACATACAAGGTAATATTAGCCGTCCTTCCTACAACCCATCCTCATCATCCGGCTCTCCCTCTGCATCTTCCTCGTACTCTCCATCTGCATCTGTTTCCCCCTCGTCTGCCATCATAATCCCTTCCCCCTTTCCATTCGGCGCCGCCGTCGTGCACACAGTCTCATCGTTGTGAGCCCTCTGAAGACCGATGTCATTCGTCATTGGCGTCCCATAATCTTCTGATTTAACGTCGTCTCTTGTTGGCGCTCCTGTCCTCCCCTTCGCTAGCACGGATGACACGACAGTAACAGCTCCCACTGGGATAACCTCGTCGAACAGCTTTTCCAGATCGGTCGCTTTTGTTGCATGCATTGAATCACCATTCGGGTAGTTGCCATTGGGGAGCCCAGAAGCACGTGGCGGTGACCCCACTCCCACCTCCGTGGTCGCCTCATCCTCGTTCTCAATCTCCACATCTGATGATTCAACCCTTGTCCGTTTTCGCAATGGCGAGATCATTGTAGAAAGGGGCGACGCAGCTCGTTTGCCCGGCTCACTCGGCCTTGATCTCAACGTACGTCCAAGTCGCGTAAGATCCACACCTTGTTTGATCGCCGCGGCTCCCTCGTCCTTCGATGACTCACGAGGCCGCCCTCTCGTCGAGCGTGGCTCGTCAACCGGCAGCTGCGAAGCGTCCTGCTTTCGTTTCCTTAAAGGCTGTTTCCGAGGCGTTGCTTCTGGAGGCACATCCTTCACGAGGGGACGGGGGGATTTAGATCTCTGCTGCTTTGAGGGAGGTCGAGGTATGTCCTCTACCTCATCATCATCAAAGATATTTGCTGGAGAGGGGAACGCAGCCGTGTCTGGAGTAGATGATTGCGCATCACCAAATTTCGGTTGATTACCAGATTGCATAACCTCCGGGGCTGTGGCAGACACTCTCTGTTCTTGTTCAGCCATCAATCTTTCCTTCTCCGCTTTGTCCTTCCTTGTCAGGACGTAGGGACTCCACTGTAACCTTTCGGGCTTAAGCTGCAGGTAGTTTTTAGCCTCCCAAGCCCGCAGAAAATGAGACACTGTTTCGCGATCCCAAGCTATCTCATACTGTGTAGGAGCAACGAAAGGGCCTTTTGGGGTCTCAGGGGTCACCGATTGGGTCTGCGCTCGTTGGATATTCCGTCGTGTGACGTTTCCACTCTTGCGTCCTTTGTTGATCTTGATGGATTGACCAGGAAGCGGCTTGACGGGCGGAGGTGTCGCCTCACGCGCAGACATCATTCCTTGCTGGGTCAGAGTATTGAAAACATCTTCGGTAGTCATAGAGGTAGCTGTGGAAATATCTAATTGACTGTATTAGTCCAAAAAATTAAAACGTGAATGAAATTAAAACAACCTTCCAGACGCGGTCGGTCTGGTGCAGTCTCAAGGTAACGCATTAACGATAAAGTCCAATAATTCTTGTACCCTAGAGCTCCTAGAGCTGATAAGGGTTTCTCCGGAGACCCGATACGTTGTTCTTTCTTCGATAACAGATAACCTTGCAACGACTCATTCTAGTAAAAAGAATAGTTGATGTCAAGGAACACTCACTGAAGTCGATGAGTAGATTCCCCCACCCCTGACGTTGTCGCACAGGCAGAGTCATAATACAGCTGAGATTCCAATCTTTTAAACTTTGCTTCTCTTTGCTGAAGTATCCTACAAAACGCGCTCCGAAGTCGTCCATCTCAGTCATCACATAAAATAGAAACGGTTCGACATCATAAAAGAGAGATTTGTGGTCCAAGAACATTTTTGATAGCAAGCATAAATTTTGACAATAAATCTTATGTCACATGAGCATCTTCAATGTGAGGCAGAAGTCGCGCCACACACACCTTGTTCTTGCGCCCATCAACCTCGAAAACAGATATGGTTCCGTCGCGATAGATTTCATCCCCAGGTGGATGTCGAGCTTTGCATTTGAGACGATGCCTTTCACAAGCAAATTGGCTCTTCATGTACTTCAAGCAGAACTCGCATATCCAAAGCCTTCCATCAGGTATTGTGGCATACTCTTCTGGGAAAGGAGCATCATACCACGTTTGGATTTCATACTGGCCGAAACGTATACTTCGTATTCGGAGGGGCGGAGGATCAGTTTTAAAGACGGGTACGGGTGTGGCAGATGGAGCTGGTGAAGCGGAATTGATAACAGGGGTTGAGGAAGGGGCGGCGTGGTGAGTACTAGAGCGGAGAGGTCGTGATGAGGGCCCGGGAGTTGAAGGTAAGTCTTGTATGTCAGAAGCTTGAGATGTTGGAGGGGGGGCGAGTTGTTCCTAATGAGATAATGAGTGACAGCAGAAAGCAAATCGCGAATGACGAACCTCGGCAATGAGACGACTTCTCTCAAACCTCTGTTTGTCAGCTGCTGTTATTGAGGTCTTCGACGTCTCGCGCTCCGCCTCAGTCAGAATGTCGTCAAATAAGCCTTTGGGCGGTTCCTCTTCCTCACATTCTTTCGCCTTACCCTTTTGTGATGAAAGCCGCAAGCGGACTCTGGGGACCAAATGAGGGACGTGCACCGGTGATTGATGGGCTCGAGCTCGCTTCTGGCGCGGGGATGTCATGGAGGTAAGGTCGTCATCGGAATACTGATGCGCCTTTGGAGAACTCGCTTGGTTCTTCCTGGGCCTGCCCCGCCCTCTGGCTGCCGCAGGAGTTGTTTCAACATCAATTTCAACATCTCGATCTGTCTGGTTATCATCTAGCGAGGCAGCTTTTGGCCTTCCTTTACCTTTCCCTTTACCTCTTATTTGGCTCTTGGGGAGGTGTGAATGTGATGATGAGGCTACAGACTGTTCTCGAATCATGGGGGCAATGGATCGTTCCTCCATAGACACTTCCATATAATCACCTTCTGGTAGCAATAGAGGACATTCCGGGCAATGCCACCTTCCTGTCGGTGCCTCTTGTATTGGAGGTTGTATACAATCCATATGCCATCCTGCAGATTGTCACGGGACTGGCATGCAGAGTCGAATGAGTGAGACAGACCTCTATCACAAAAGTCGCAAAAAAGGATCCGTGCCTGTACACTATTAGTGAACAAGTCGAGGAAAATGGGCACATATCTTACATCGTCGCCCTTCTGACCACAGATCTCACAGTTTTTGCACTCTATACATTTCCAGGCATATGAGCGCAGAATATCACCAAGACCTGGAAGCTGCATGCAACTAGGATGTCCTATCAAAGATCATGTACTTCATTACAATACATAGACGGTGATGATAACCTTACCACTGCGACCACATTCACTACATGTGACCATAGTTTCCGGATGACCTTCTTTGTTCTTTCGATCATCTCCCTGACAGAAACCGCATTCATGTTCGCGAGGAGGTTTCCGTTTCCGCTTGGCCGGCTTCGTGAACAAGGGAGGTTGATCCATGTCAATGGGGTAGTACATTTGTGGTTGAGGCGCAAATGGATCACCCTGAGGACCGTCAGAATATTGTTGGACGTGGTGATGAGGTGGAGGGAGAGGTTGTGGCTGGATGTGAGGTTGTGGTGGGTTCTAAAAAGAAGGAGTGTCAATAGTCGCCGCAATGTGTTCATATTGACGAGACGCGACGCGTTTTGGTGGCACCGGACCAAGCATCGCCCTCGCAACAAATACAACTCACAACCTGATTAATCCCATTACCACTCTCTTCCATCAATACAGGGTCTATGACGGGTTCAGAAAGCGCAGGATCTATCGGAAAGTCGTTGGTGGAAGTAACTGGGGTACCATGGTCATACGAAGTTTCGCGATCGGAAACCGCACTCGAGGGGAAAGCTAGCCCTCTCATTTGGATTGTAAGCGGTTATATAAGTCCGTATTGCTGTCGCAGAAGGAATTGAGCAGCAACCAAGCGCTCCTTCGTCGTTGTCGACAGTGGGCGGGTTTGTTTGTACGTGTTACTCCTGCCTCCTTTTGTTGAATTTCCTCCCAAAGTGACTCCTTGGACGCGCTTATTTGCCAGTAAGTACTTCATTCAATACGACCGAGCTCTATAATTTGGCGGAGTCAATTTGCCAAATACTGCCTCCGATGTATATCATTCTTTGGTTTGGTACTCGAGATTCTGTGAGGAATATTCTGACATCTTTAAATGTTACAGTGTCTAGACTGGCTCAGATCTTACTTGAAATATTTCATAGGTCTAATAGAATACATGCTCGTCTCAAACAAGGGAGATGTTCATTTGGCTATGCATTGAAATCACCGCAATTAGGGTTCAACCTTCCTGCATCTCGCATAAGTACCAGTTCTGATTTGTAGCACTGGCAAAATCATTTGTCGTATGCCAGTGGTAGAGATATACTTAGTATTCCTATTATCCCTTCTGATTCATTGCGGCGCTCGGTCTCGCAGATTAAACGCTTACCAATGTCTGCATTTTAGGACTGACCGAACGAGGTCTTGACGTGGAATTCTGCGGCCGTTTCTGCTCTAACCGAGATTATTGTGACTCGTGAGTTTTGTTGTTTAGTGTCACTAAATAGCAACAAGGCCCGGGTGTCAGCTATCTTGCCATGGCTTCGTATTCCACGGCCAGTTTACCCCTATTAACGCATCAATACAGTCATTTTATATGACAGGTGGGTTTCTCCTCTCTACATTCGGTATGATGACGTTGACATGCAGGAATTCTTTCTTCCACAGATTCGATCTTCTCGCCTCATGACCCGTGAAATCCACATGTGAACTCATAATACGTACGGAGGTAGCTGTCATCACCGAGAGTTTCGGTTTGAAATCTCAGCAACGTATAAAGGACATGTCAAGCACCGGCTACACTGATTCAGCGCCATGTTTATCTCATTAGTACAAGGCGTACTTCTCATTTTTGTTCTTGGTTGGGCTTTGCGATGGCTCTTTACTACAACCGATCTTGATAATATCCCTGGCCCGAAATCACAGTCACTCATGAAAGGTGTGTGAAATATGCCAGCCAATAACACTCTATTGAACGAGGTGTTCAGGGAACATGGGTCAGCTCTTCAACGTTTCCGCAGATGCATGGGATTTTAATGCCAAAATCGCTCAACAATGTACTCCTTTCTTACTCTAAGTTTATACTCATGACGCCATGTCTGACTTGCGGAACATCAGTTGGAAGAGTGGTCAGAATCCATGGGTTGTTTAAAGTGAGCACCACGAACATTCTTTGCAGAGACTTCCCGACCAATTCTCCGAAAGTCCAAGTATCTGTACGTGTTTGACCCGAAGGCAATGCACCATATCGTTGTGAAGGTTTGTCTGCCCCGTTTTGAACAATCGAGGTGTCATGATCTCGAGATCAGGACCAAATGATATACGAGGAAACAAGCGCGTTTTTTGCGTATGTCTCCAACTCAACTTCCCATTGCCATTCTGACACCTGTTATAGTGCCAACAGTATCATTTTTGGTATGGGTCTCCTATCTACACAAGGTGCATAAAAAGTCCATGTCAAAAGCGTTGATTGACCAGATTAAGACAGGTGATCACCACAAAAAGCAACGTAAAATGTTGAATCCTGTGTTTTCAATCGTGCATATGCGCCACATGAGTATGAGCCAACCCTCCTCTGAAACTCCAGAACAATGACACAGTTTTCAAGTTCCTATGTTCAAGGATGTTGCCGACAAGGTTCGTGCTAGCATCTTTACGGTATAGACAAACCTTCATATCTTCTGTAGCTCAAAACCGCCATAAACAAAAAACTGGTTAATGGTCCTCAGGAGGTAAGTTGATATCTGATTAAGCTGAATTATCAACACTAATGATCGTCCAGGTTGATGTTCTTCACTGGATGACTCGAGCCGCTCTGGAAATGATTGGACAAAGTGGTTTTGGATATACCTTTGATTCATTGGTGGAGGGTGCCACGCCACACCCGTTCAGCGAGGCAGCGAAAGCCCTGGTGTAAGCGACCCGTAAAAAGCGAATGACTTTACACCCTGATATTGCTGTCTACAGCACTGCGACGGCGAAATTGTTGTATTGGCGCGAGTACTTTCTGCCGACCCTTATCAAGATTGGACCTCCTCGGTTTAGGAGATGGATTATTGACCATGTTTCCATAAAAAAATTTCGTGTGATGCGCGATATCGTTGATACTCTGGATCGCACCACAACGGAGATTTTTGAAGGGAAAAAGAGGGCTTTGAGGGAAGGCGACGAGGCTCTTGCAATGAAAGTCGGCCAGGGGAAAGATCTTCTGAGTATTCTCAGTAAGTATTTGTCGGTTTTCGAGGCGGGCTATCGTTGATAGAATCACGTTAGTGAAGGCGAACATGAATGCTTCTGAGAAAGACATGCTACCAGACAGTGAAGTGCTGGGTCAGGCAAGTTGTCCAGTGTTAATCGTCCTTCATTTGCTAACGAGTGACCCTTCTATAGTTGACGTAAGTTGAACGGTCTGTATTTTCCATCCATTGTCACGAACGTTTGCGTATAGGACGTTTGCGTTTGCTGCTACTGACACAACCTCAAACGCCTTATCGCGTACTCTTCACCTCTTGGCAATGAACCCAGAAATTCAAGATCGACTTCGTAAAGAAATCGTCACAGCTCACAAGAAATTCAATGGAGACATCCCTTACGATGATTTAGTTGGGCTTCCCTTCATGGATGCTATATGCCGTGAAACATTGCGCCTGTAGGTTCAAGCCGCAATCGATGACCTGTCTGACGAATTCTTGGCATCGCAGCTATCCTCCGGTCCCAAGAGTCACAAGAGTGTAGGCATTTTGATTCATTAACCTGCACTTGGCCAACTCACTTACGTTTAGCGCCCGGCAAGAGGTCATTCTACCCTTATCTACTCCTGTGAAGGGACTCGATGGACGCGAAATGGATTCTATATTGGTTCCCAAGAATACTAGGATCTTCATATCCATCTTGAACGCCAATACGGACCCTCTGCTATGGGGTCCAGATTCGCTTGAGTGGAAACCTGAGAGATGGCTCTCACCTCTTCCAGAAGCTCTTCACGAAGCGCATCATCCCGGCATCTATTCTCATCTGTAAGCTTCTAATGATACTCTCTTCATTGCACACAGATTGATCACAAGACGTTCAGAATGACTTTCCTCGGTGGTGGTCGAGCATGTATTGGATTCAAATTTTCCCAGCTTGAAATGAGTAAGTAGTGTAATTTCTTTCACTATTTGTTTTTTGATTCACAAATTTTGGACGTAAGAGGTGGTCTTATCCACCCTCATCGCTCATTTCCGTTTCTACCCTCCTGAAAAGGAGATTATTTGGCAGATGACCGGCATCACAACCCCAACAGTCAAAGGTTTCCCTGAGCGGCCCCAGCTGCCACTTAAGGTTGAGATGGTGATTACTCACGGTGACTAAATGAACGAGTCGTGCTTTTCTTCGTCGTCGGTATCGAATTATGAATATCATTTCCTCATGTAAAGTCTCAGAAATAAATCATGTTTGCCTCCATACATACCACTATGATGTCGATGAGCGATCGCGATGATCGTATCGTTCATCCTTTGTCATCGAATGTCAAGTGCTGCCAGTGCAAATCCTCGTCACAGTTCTTTATCAGTCAATCTGACGGAACATCATGTCGAAACCGCACCCGCGTCCAACAAAATACAAGTCCATTACGTCCTCTCAGCTAGGTCAAAAGGGAAAGATTTGTTTTAGTCACATTGTCCACGTTGTCCTGGACCACAATTGAAATAATGAGGTAAGTTGACATATCTGTCTGTGCAGCTGCACTGCGGTGCTGTGGAGCTGCGGAACACACATATCTGAAAATCTCAGAAATCAATCTTTGCCTGTGACCGAAAAGGCAGGCAGAAAGATGGGAGCTTCATCGATATCATACATCTATGATAAAGGTACCTTAGCCCTGGAGAACGGGGTGGGCTGTTGTGATAACAGGAGTGTTATCAAAATTTCGAGGCGAGGTTTACAAAGATAGCCATCGCAGACACGTTGCTGCAGTAACAGCGAATTTCTTGTTATGCTGATCCTTCAAGACAAAGGGGAGCGCAATCATACTACTCCTTGATAGCTGGCTTGATGTCTATATGTGTATGTAGGGGATACGAAAAACAATTCAGTCACAAACTTGCGTTGATGAACTTTGACATACCTTCGTTATTAATATTATAAAGCCCCTTTGCATTTCTTTTGGCCCCCCTCCAGATATCGGCTTTTCCTCTTCGGTCCCATCCAGTAGGTTGAGATTTCTGTGCACACCCCTCCTTTCCCCCGCGCTCCCATACTCTATTGTAATAAACCTTTAAATCCGGCCACGCATCCTCGAAACCTGAATCCGTCTGACGGCGCCATTCAAACCCACGATGCACCATGTACGCGAGGATAGGGAAAAATGCACAATCCGCGAGCCCAAACTCATCACTTGCAATGAATGCTGTATCTTTGGCATATGTTTCCCAGTAATCCAACTCATGGTCTACAGCAGTAATGAGATGCGCACGTTTTGCCCCATCGAGCTTCTCGCCCACATGTTCAGCATCAAAGTGGGCATCCTCAAGCTCATCATAGATCAACCGGAGATTTTCCGTTTCCTGGATGCGCGCAAGGGAACGAGCGCGAGCAACGTGGTCGTTAAGAGGAGGGATCAAAGGTCGACCTGGGTGGTGATATGTTTCAATATACTGCAGGATGGCGAGACTTTCGTTAATGGTGACTGTGTTATCGGGCTCTTGTCCATGTTTTGTATCGATGCTCGGGCCCGTCGGTGAGTTGGGTAGGACATCGACAAGTACAGGCGTCTTGCCGCGGTGATTGAGCTTCAAAAAATGCGGTAGGCGAGTTTCTTTCGGGTCGGACATCACGAGGAGTCGCGTGCGTTTGAATTTGATACCCTACAGGTAAATCTTCCATGAGAAGGATGTACTCGTCAAAGAAGCATAGAATGCGAAGCGGTACCTTTTCATGGAGCGCCATCATTACACGCCAGCTGGGGATCGAACCATTCACATAGAACAGCTCAGGTAGCTCACTTCTAGCCGCGGGGTCGAAGGTAGGGGTTTGAGGGCCATTTGAGCAGATGTCCTCAGCTGAGGAGAGACGGGCTCCAAGATTTGTCATCGCGCGTAGAGCACGATCATGGCTGGCTTGTTTTCTCCATCCAAGGCAATCTTCCAGAAGTGTGACATGAAAACCCAGAGCAAGAGCGTCGTTGACTGTCGCGTTGACACAGACATTGGTAAGGAGTCCACTCACGAAAAGTTCTGTTATTTCCCGGCGCTTGAGTTCGTCGTGAAATGGTGTCTCTTTGAAGCCTGAGTACCATGTCTTGGTAAGGACAATATTATTGACATCTTCTATGCTCGAATTGTCGATCAGAGTCTTGATCTCAAGGGGAAATTCTGCGCCGGCAGTTCCATTCACGCAACAAGGGGTTGAGCCTGTGTGAGTTCCCGCCAGGTAATCGACCCTTTGATTGGGCCTTTCCGCAGAGGTGGCATAATTGGAACGTATCCAGAAGATGGGATATCCGGAAATCCGAAAAGCTGTTACTATGGCTGGAAGGTTGTTTAGAAAGGGCAGAGAATCTGTGTGAATACGAAAAGGGCCTTCAGGTGCTAAGAAATCGTTCTGGAGATCAATGAAAACGAGGCAACGCTTCGGACTAGAATGGGACATGGATGTATGTTTGATGATAGCGGGGTGGTTATATGTATGGACTCGAGGCGTCACATTGACTCAGGCGCCCAGCCTCGGCTGTACTTTATCAATCTCTACAAACGAGACAAAAGTCGATCAAACGCACTCATTGAGCCAGTGCACACTAGGCCATAACCTGGATAGGATGGGGGAAAAACTAAAACAGCCCCTGAACCCAAGGTTACCGTAAGAAATGTCTGGGACCGGGGTTTTGTGACAGTGTAATTGGTTTCTGGCAAATCCATTCTTGGTTCATCTGAAAGCTCTTGCCAAGCAAGTAAACACCGCCACCGAACCAGAAATGTTGAGATGTGTGTAGATCCGTGAAAAAAATAGACCCTTTTTGACAACTTGTCGCAGATAAGGGGATCTAAGGGGACATTATCCGGGTTGTCCTAGTCAAAGTGACGAAAATTTGACAGATTTCCACTAATGATGATCAAGCTTCAAGGCCCACGTTTGAGGGATCTGGCAATTTGGGCCTAAGCTTGTGACACGGCCAGGAAGGCCATCATCCAGACGAGAAATAAGTACTTTTTTATGTGGAAATGTCGGCAAGTAAAAGTCCGAACACGCTATTGTCTGATCTGCCGCAACTCTGTGGAGATTGGGCCGAGGTCAGGTGTGACCATGCCAGAACCATCTGGTATGGATTAGCAGCCGGCTTATGGTATTTTCTCAGGGAAGCTGTGAAGAGTTGGTGTACATTGTAGGAGGATAGGTCGGAATACCAGGAGAGAATGAGGGATTGGGCGAGGCACAATGGTAAGGTGTGTGGCTCAGCAGCAAACAAGAAATAACAAGACGGGTTTGGTTGGTGGTGGTGACCTCCATTTAGCCGTCGAATACCAAACTCGCCCCGTTTCCCTCTTTCCCCTCTTCCACCACGTCGTTCACCCTCACACAGACGATGCAGGCGGTCCACCAGCTTCCGCCAATTTTGGGCCACCACTATGCCCACCATCCGCATAACAATGTCCCAAACCCTGGTCCAAGTGTAATGCCTACTCCCCCACTCACGACACGCAAGCGCAAACGCGCCCATCAGTACACTGTAAGCTACAGCGAAGTACAGGAAGTCGACAGTGACGGCACCCTGAGAGAGGTCATCGTCATCGAAGATACACCTCCCCCACCAACTTTGTCACCCGCCACGACCCATACTGGTGCTTTCTCAGCCTCTTATCAGCCCCCGATTTACTCTGCCCCGATAAGGACAAGAGCAAGGGCTGCTGCAGAGGCCCAGGCTCTTTCTTCGAGCTCCTCATCCGCAATCGTGGCACCCGCTCCCAAGAAGAGAAAACGGGAACATCCCGAGGAGGTCCGTGCGCCGGCCACGAAGAAACTCGTTGCCAGCGGCCACCAAGCGCAGCAGATAATCCAAACAAAGTCCTGGGACAGCAAAAGCACTGCCGCTACTGACGATGTGGGTCCCCAGTTCATATCTGGTGTATCACACATATTGACAGCACGGATTCTCAGGCTTCTAAAACCTCTACTTGTGACGACAAGGAAGGACACTACATCATCGTTCCCGATGACCTTCTCTACCGACGCTGTGTGTCCCTGATTGGAACGTTGTTTCTTGTTCGAACACTAATTCACACCCCAACAGATCGAACTGTCCGACTACTCGGACAAGGGACTTTTGGCAAGGTCGTTGAAGCGATCGATACTCATACCAACACCCGTGTAGCAATAAAGATTATTCGAGCCATCCCTAAGTACCGTGATGCCAGCAAAATCGAGGTCCGAGTTCTTCAAAAACTCAAAGAACGCGATCCACTCAACCGGAAGTATGTGTCTTACTTTTCCACTTTCTCAATATTCATTCGTTTTTACGCTTTCATAGTAAATGTATACATCTACTCCATTGGTTTGACCATAGAAACCATATATGCCTAGTTTCGGAACTCCTGGGAATGTGTGTATATGACTTCCTCAAGGAGAACGAGTTCGCCCCCTTTCCTCGTCATCATATCCAAGATTTTGCTCGACAACTATTGGGCAGCGTGGCATGTGTGTTCAATCTTCCTCAATGCTTTGACACCATCTGATTTGGGAAATCTAGTTCTCCACGACCTCCATCTCATCCACACTGATTTGAAGCCAGAAAATATCTTGCTTGTTTGTAATGACTATCGCACAGTCTCCGTGCCTTCTTCCAGTGGCAAGGTATGGAACCCTTTTATACAATATAAGACAGATCTTCACATCTACCTTCAGCGAAATTCAACCCCCAAGATGAAGCGTATCTTGGAGTCAACTGAAATCCGGTTGATCGATTTTGGATCTGCCACATTCGAGTCTGAATACCATTCAACCGTAGTGTCCACTCGACACTATCGTGCTCCCGAGATCATTCTAGGTATGACACGATCTTACTCCATCCCCCTTTCATATCCTGACACGTCATTCAAGGCCTAGGATGGTCCTATCCCTGTGATGCTTACTCCCTTGGATGTATTCTAGTGGAGTTTTACACTGGAATTGCCCTGTTTCAAACGCACGATAACTTGGAACACCTTGCTATGATGGAGATGGTTATGGGTAAAATACCGGATCGGTTTGCTCGAGCAGGTGCACGCTCTAAGCCCGAATTCTTCAAGGAAGGCGCAAAGCTTGACTGGCCGAAAGCGAAAGCCTCTCGACAAAGCAAGAAGGAGGTTCGCGCAACACGAGCGCTTACGGTTGGTAGACTATCTGTCTTCTTTTGTTGCTCTACTGACCTCTTTCATCTAGGATGTCATACCACCGACCGATATCTTCAATCGACATTTCTTAAATTTGGTTCAACGGCTTCTTTGCTTTGACCCTGCACAGCGTATCACTGTCCGGGACGCCCTCAGCCACCCCTACTTCTCATTAAGTATCCCAGAGGAAATATGATCTTATATACTTGCGCTCCTTTATCCGTTCTCCTGCTTCACGCAGGCTTCCCATTTCCGCTTTGCTGGTGGCTCACACCGAACAATTGTATCTTGTTTCTTTTCAAATTCATGCTACAACTGTACACATCTCCCGTTTACGAAACGTCAATATTCTCCTGTACCTTCAGCAACACGGCGGTTTCCCAGGAGCAAAGTTCCTGGCCTCGTTATACTGTCCGTCTGTACGGTTGTCTCATATTTATACATCTACGACCACACCACATCCTAGAGACGAAGCGCTCACCCGCGTCGCGTCTGCCAACCCAATCACCGTGGCTCGGCTCGAAACTGTCGTCGGTCCCCATCCCGTTGCAACTACAAGTTATAATGCATTTATCGTCCCTCACAATGATCCCGCACACTCCCACAACGACAACATCCAACATCTTGGCTGCAATTTTTTTTAATCCATTCATCTTTTCCAAAGCACTCGCATTGCATCATCCACCCTCATTATTTACCCCATGGCCGTCAATCACCCCTACCCCTCATATCCCTTCGCATTTCCTACTTCTTTCTCATTAAATTACTTCACGGCCAATTTTGCTTCTGTCACTATATCCATCATCTATCACGGCTTTCCGTCTCTTCCTTGTTTGTCTTCGTCACCTCCCCAACCGCTTGTCGCTTGTCTTTGTCCGGGTTGCAGCCGAATCGCCTCAACTGTGTTACTCTTCCACCTCTTTCTATCTCTCCGTCTCTCTATCTACTGGCTGGTCATTATATCCGTGTATCATCATCCATAATAGACGCATCAGAAACGAATCTTCATTCTGATATTACGGCTCGGTTGAGCCGTGTCTTGGCGAGTCGATTACAAGGTTAACGAAGCCCCATACTACCTGGTCGTCGACTTGGAAGGCTACCCCGTCAAAAATGGTCACCATTCATCTAGGGTGTTTCCCTGGAGTCTCGTGTAACTGGTTGAATCCCAGATTGAGTATGTAGACCAGAGTGCATAAGGACATGACTTGCCCTCTCATGGACGTCCTCGTAGCCGATGGACATCGATGAACCGGGGCAGTATTCGGTAAAGCCTTCCCTCTTGATACACGTGCCCATTCTGGAACTCAAGTACGCACGGTTATACTTCTCCAGTATTCAATATTCAATGATGTGTATACGAATATCGGCACCCACCACGAGGGAAGGTGACAGACGTGCGAAGTGCGAAATTCTGGTCGCCTGGCGGTCGCTTCGACAGGTACATATACGTACATTGCTCACGACGACTTATGCTTACCATGCAGTTTTCGAAGTATTGAAAACAGGTCACGTTTTGGTCGTGAGTGCGTAGCAAAACTTGACAAGGCTTGAGCTTGAGTCGCAATGTAGGTTTCTATCTATTGTCAATCTTTGGGGAGGCGAACTTTTTGTCGTAAACGGCAAGTATCATTCCACACGAATCCCCTAATGTGGTTGAGAATGGAGTGAAATGTCAAATTCAGAGGGGGCGGCATACTATACTCTGAATCCATCAGCCTCCGACAAGTGAAATGGAGACTGACTGATTCCTTTCTGCATGCTCCGAAATTGTCTCTTTCCGTGGCAGGTAGCCCTCCAGGCAGCGCCGAGCTGGGCGCGGGCAATCTTGCTGGATCCCTGCCCTCATTGTACTCATGCATCAGCTATGCATTAGTACCTCTAGTCTCGTACTATAGAATGGACCCCTCCCCTCATAGTAATGCATCAGATGTGCATTACTACCTCTAGCCTTACACAGCGCACTCCGTAGACTCATGCATCAGCTATGCATTACTTACTCTAGCGCTCCGTACACTGGATCCCTGCCGTCATCGTACTCATGTATCAGATGTGCATTACTACCTCTGGCCCATCAGGAAAACCCCGGTTTGATGGAGGCTCCTGGTACCGGGTTGTACAAGGTCTGCCATCACACCAGCCACCAGCTCCACAACCTAGGTCAAAAATCTCACCATCTCATTATCTTTAAGAAGAATTAATGCAAGTCCTTGTCCAGTCCTGTTAGTATCAGTTCTGTCAGTAGTAACAAGACTATTTTTATCAAAAACAACCAGTATTTCTGAGGCAGTAACATATTATAAGGAATCCAAAATTTCCCCATAATTCTCTATTCTAAGTTCGGAGAGACCATTTTTTCTCTCAAAAAATTATAAATCACTTGTCTGAGGCCCCATAAACTATTCTCAGATCTCTCTATTACATAGGCAATGACGGACACTCTGCAATTCTCAAATTTAATCTCGGATGGTGACCTGGTGAGGTGGTCACGGTGGTCACAATCTGTTCCAGGTCACCAGAAATTTGGGAATTTGCTGATGAAGGAAAGTCCTGTACACTCAAGTTCTCCAATTTTTGCATGTATGTTCTTCCTGGAGGAATACAGCATTGGCGTATCCAAGTTTATGGAATGACCTTTCTCTCGATCTCTGGTCACCTACCACTCGGGACCCTGATCAACTCACGTTCACCTCCCTCCTCTCCTCCTGGGTTCGCACGTGCCAATCCCTCCCTCCCTCTTCGCCTCAGTATAACAAGCCAGACGAAAATCAACTCTGAAGACAGCAACGACGCTATAGTCGGCATACAACCCTTCCTACCGCGCCTAGGAACCCTCCATCTAGTAGTCCGCAGATCACCCGAACGCGACAACGACAAGACACTATCGCTCCTCTCCCCGTTTCTCACGAGGGAGGGTGGATCCCTATCTGTGTTGACACATCTTTGTTTCGTCAATAGTACGCCGGGAGATTTTCGGGATATTGAGGAACTTGAGGCGGAAGCACAAATCCAGACTCGGGCGATAACGGTATTTGACAAATCGCCACATCTCGATTCTGTCGTTCTGCGTCTTCACCCAGAGAGTTATCTCGACCCTCCCAACGTTGAACCTGGATACACACGCCCACGCATCCACCTTCCATGGTCCCAACTCACCCGTCTTGTGATAGGGGGTCAGATATCCCTTCCTGGGTTAATCAATGTTTTTTTTCAGTGTCGGATGTTGCATACCGTTACTTTTTATTCCTTGAATCCCGGGGTGATGGATAATAC
>JABAJX010019958.1:0-18533 GCA_018221735.1 Termitomyces sp. K1Aa | reverse complement strand
CGGCTTAATCTGGTTGCCCGGGTAAGACAACCAAATTGCAGCTTTCGGAACAGGCGATGTATACAAGATATCGACGATATTGCGACAAAGGCTCATGACCTTCATTACGAAGTCTTTCCAATAGGCGAAACTGCTCGAAGTAAAGATAAAGTCTCATTCATACCATGTCATACTATGCTTTATTCTTGTCTGATTGATTGCGACCTGCTGTATGTACTCTTACCGAGGAAATACTGGAAACGCCTCATCATCATGGCCGATCAGCAGTCCATACCCCTTTCCGAACGACGCACCCACAACTCCACTGCTTGCATCTCTCTCAATCCGAACAGTCGCATAAGGAAGTGATAGAACATTGACATCGGTGATAGAGATAAGACTCGGGACAGCCGCAGCGAACTGCTTTGCTTGTGAAAGCAAAGTATTTCTAGCTTCCTCCTTGATGTTCGAGAAGAGTGTACTTCTCCCCCTCCCCGTGAAGTAGAACCTCTTGAGTTGTTTGAATTCTCCGAATTCATCCGCAATTCCGATCTGTTAAAAGTCGAATCAAAGCCCAGTTCTGTGACACAACGGTTGAAAATGTAACATACCAGTCTTTCAAGTGGATCTGTTGCTATCACGTGAAATGCCAATTCTTCGAGATTAGGTGCACTACGGGAGATGGAATGGACGTAGTTTGCAAATATTACTCCATAGCAGTCTTGTTTCTTCCAGGGAACTTTGTGAGATACCCCTTCTGCATCTTCATACCAAAGTGCTCCCTCAACGTTCACATTCTTCCTACCAGATGATGGTAGTTGGTCAATATGCAAGCTCCTGAGGTTTGGAAGACCATCTGGAATGATGATTCGTAGAAGGTATGGAACTTGTGCATTCACACTACGGGTGATGGACAGGCTGAGGAGTTGAGGAAGGATGGGTGCCAGGAATCGGACGTCGTTGAAGTGGGCCTGGCCAATAGTTCAGATGATTATGAAAAAAGAAATTTTTTTTATAAGAACATACTCGGAAATGTCGAAGATTGGGTAGGAAGTCGGTGGGAAGTTCTCGTGAGAACCATGGGGATTCTTTACTGTTGTTGCTCAGATCGATGTGTTGGAGGGCAGGATGGCTTTTCCAAAATGCCATGGCATCCTCCGTGATTATTCCATTGAATGAAGACAATTTTAGGGATCGCAGCTTAGGAAAACGTAATGAGAGAATGGGCGCAACGTCAGTCCAGTCGTCCGAGTTTGGAGCGAGACTTAACGTATGCAGTGAGAAAAACAGGGTTGAGATATGGTTTACAAGCTTTTTACACCCGTCCTTGCTCATGCTGAATTGACGAAAGTGCACCGAAAGACTTGTGAGGTCCTGTATTACAATCTTCTATTAGCCATTCGCTGGGATACACAATTCATGCACTCACGGGAACTTCGAGGGTACCAGATTCATCAAGCCATGGTTCATCGGGATCATCTCTAAATCCATCCAACACGAGGGCTTTCAACTTCGGACAGTTACCTCTGAGCGCAGTCCAAAACTCGGGTGTAAGGTGGCCGATATCAGCCGCAGCAACAAATGGGTTGTCATAATCATAATGCCAGAGGCTGTTAATATGCAACCCTAAAGTGTGAACGAAGGGGAGAAGACCTTTGTTGATAATTGGTTTTATCCCTTCGATGACGTCGAATGTATTCTCCTCATTGCGTGTGGAGAGAGACAGCTCGGACATGACATGCAGCTCGCGTACCATCAGACCTAATGTCGAATCAGCAAGCAGCTTTTGGAAGACTCGTAGAGCATCATCTTCGTTTCTCAGGATAAGACGAGAGTATATTAGAGGTGAGACGATCTTGGAGATATGGTGGTTTGTTAGAGCAAGCGCGAGGAGCGTAGATGGTGTTACACAAAGGGGCAGATGCTCGGCAATAATGGGGTATATTTCGGGACTGAGATCGTTGAGCGGCCCAGTCTGCTGGATGGAGGTCATGATGGCCGTGAAAAGTTGTTTGGTCCTTGGAACAGTACATATAGAAATGAACGATGGCCCCCGAAACGAATTTATCAAAACTTGTCAACCCGTTCGAACGCGATTGATCAGAACCTGATGCCATCAATGATATCAATGATAGAACAGAATCAACATAAGTAAGTCTCCTTCAAGCTACAATATTCAATGCTTTGATGGCGCGCCATGCAAAAAAAACATGGATCCACATTCCCATGTGCTTCGTATCTGTTGAACCAGCGTTGAATGGTTTTTGACCGAACACCAAATACGACAGTAGCATTTGAGTAGTATATTCCTTATTCCACCCCATGTTGACATTGAAAGCAATGCTCGATATTTCCTCAATGCAATAAACATACTCATGTCCATTTCTAATTAGTTTTGATGACTATGGCTGGTCAAACTCCCACTGATGTAGACATGTAGACACTTGGGTCCAAACTGTCACGGGAGACGATATTTGGACAGTATGTATATATGTATATATACATATGTGCTTAAATAGATTCTGCCAAGATATTCCGAGTGGCTCTACACTGTGTCGTACAAATCTACATATGTACTTCGAAGGCAAGCCGCAATACGCGAGTCTGGGGGTCGATGACCGTTGCCAGGAGACGCTATCCGAGAGTACATATAAAGACCTGATGCACTCGCTCAGGATTTGGTATACTCCCTTTCAAGCGCAGGTCGCTGAATAATTCTCCTACACATCAACTTAGTACGACTCACTATGAAGTTCTCTATCCTCCTCTTCACCTTCTTCACTGTGTCACTCGCACTCCCTATCGCTTCTCATGACACTACTGAGGACAAGTTGTTGGCACGGTATGCACAAATTATGCTTTTCTGCATCAACTTCGCTAATCCAATGTAAAAAGAACAATGGAGAACCTTGATGCTCTCTATGCCCGTACTGGCCCCTTCGCACAGATAAATGACAGGACCAAGCTGGAGGCTATTGAATTCATTAACGAGGCTATGAAACATGATAGTTTTGCTGATGCTGCCTCCCCCGGGGATTCCCCAGGGACCTACTTCTCTGACGACAAATCCACCTGGATCGGCAGCAACGAGTCAATAATGGTCTATACAAGGTTGCCGTTCAACTCAATGATCGCAAGAACCAAGGCAAACCGACCACCATCGGCCAGGTTGTCATTCACAAGGACGTCCACCCTTCGGTTAAAATGGTACGTCATTCAAGTTTCTGAATCTCATTTTCGGTCTACTCATAGATGAACCATTCGATTCTGAATAGGTTGCCGCTAAGTTAAAGCATTCGGTCAACAAAGGCCAGGAACAATCCCTCCTAGTAGGCCTCACCAAGAAGCAACAAAATATTGCGAAGAACGAAGCGGCACGGAAGGTGAAGCTAGATCGTCTTGCAAAGGCAGCAGCGGCAGGGAGAGCGAAGCAAAGTCATATTGCGAAGGCCGAACCGGCAGGGAAGGCGAAGACTCAAGGTCATAATGCGAAGAACCAGCCTAAAGAGGACAAGACGGCACGGAAGGTAAAGCAAGGTCGTATTGCGAAGAGCCAGCCTATGGACAAGACGGCACAGAAGGGGAAGTAGGATCACATTGTTGTATTGTGGGAAGGTTGAAGATGGAAGTTGTAACCATGAGGGCACAGTGCATGATGCATGAAGTTCAATGTCGTTACGTAACCTAGCGTAACCTGCATTCTAAAAGTTGACCGAAAAAAGGAAAAAACGAGTTGCACGGATGTATTCGCACTGGATAAGGGTGAAATAAGTGTCGAGAATCGAGCGTATCGATTGCGTGGATGATCTGTCAAATCTTTGAATGTGTAATGGCACATCATGGCCTTGCGGCCAGCACGGAGCGGCACAATCAAGATCGAACTCAAGGAGCCTCATTGAGCGGTGGTTGGGACGACGAATGACATGAAACTTATGGCGTCAGTCAATTGTGTATATGCTTTGATGTTGAAGTCTTTGCAAAACGACAGGAGCTCCGAAACTTCAAATTGATCTTTGTATCGAGTCAGAAGAAAAAGCTCGCGCAATTGTGGGAACTGTTTCGCCCGCAATATCTGAACGACATCATTTGACGATATATCCGCTCCACCCTGCCCAATGAGTAACTCGAGCCTTTGGACAGACGGGGTAAGACGACCGATTGCAGCTTTCGGAAAGGGCGATATATACGAGAAATCAACGAGGTTACAGCAAAGGCTCACGACCTTCATTGCGATGTCTTCCAATAGGCGAAACTGGTCGAAGTAGAGATGAAGTGTTGTAAGTTTGACTCCGATGTTGTGGATGCAGAGGATATTGAAAGCTTCTGGCGCCAACTGCCGATTAAGAACCAGGTGTAACGATTCCAATGGGTTCTGTATTTTATCTGCAGAGATACGACGGAAAAGCTCTTTCACGACATCTAATCCTGAAGTATTACCCTGATAGAAAGGGTGAAACCAAGATAGGTGGCGAAGGTTTGGAAGGGCTCGGGGTAAATGGAACAAGGAAGAAGGCATCTCAGAGCGTCCCCATCCGCTTATCATGAGACTTTGAAGTGACTCGCCTAATCCTACCAGAGCATGAGACAACTGTAGCTCGGAGTCCATTAATCACCAAAGAAGTCACGGTCGAGACCAAGTTTGGAGCAAATTTTCCCATCCATTGGCGGTCCAAGAAAGCAGGGTAACGGCCACTACAATCCAGTGTCTCTAGTTTCGTGCAAAGACCAAGTCCAATCCCGAGAGCATCTGCCACGACGCGATAGGACTGACGGTTGTCGTGTTCTTCACCGTCCAAGAGTAAAAAACGGATGTGTGTCGCACGAAGATCAAAGAATCGAGCGATTTTTTCTGGGCTGGTGTTGGGAGTGGTTGCAAGAACACCTTCTCGAAACAAGAAGGGTGTTGTAATTTGGTTCCACCGAGAAGAAACGAGACGATATTGTGAATAAGATCTGGAACTAAGTGCGAAGGCACCCATCATGCCACGAGGACACCGAATTTCGCCAGTTTCATATATCGGACGATGACTTCTGAGTATACGACTCAAAACTTCCACAGGAAGATCATCGATGCCACAGTAGTTCGATGTCGGGATAGGCTGATCCAGCTTCGTGTCAACCATCTATCCACACTAGTACTGGAAGTTCGGGATCATAGGGTTGACATGAAGATATGGACACCCACGAAGTTTGCTGTGTAGGAAACAAAGGGAAACAACGGATTATGGCACATATTCAAAAAAAATTGGCGATCAAAATGCAGTCTTATCACGATGATCCGCAATCCGTCTGAAAGAGGGACTTTATTTGGCCGGTATTTTCGAGGTAAAACTGTCGACTTGAAACCCTTGCATTTGTAGGAGATTTCATTGAACGTATATGTAGTTGCTGTCTCCACGGTGAGTTCTCTGCATTCTGAGGAGTCCACACACGTGCAATACGCACTACATATGTATTCATATGTGTATTACACATCATTATGATAGCCGAGGTTGATGTCAATGGAAATCACACTCGATCTGACTCCGGTTTTTGTCCCTGACAAATTCATTTAGTCTGTGGCTCATTGATAAAATGCAACATCAAGGGGCCCCTCCTTGCAACAGTTCAACAACATGGGCGAACTTTCTGAACTTGTTCTCCACTTTTCTCGCGGGCTCGTCGCACGGAAGGCTGCTGAACAGGTGCGCTGTCTTTCCTGCGCTTCACTCAATCAGACCTCGAAGGTTCTACTACATAGGGCGGCGTCATATCAGGCGACAACCCCGTTACCTATAATGCTTCAGATCCCTTTCGTCTATGGGTTGTTCAACTTGGTGCGTTGTTCTTCATATTAATCCAACTTTACCTTCTAGGCTCATTGACGAACCTTCATAGTCATCATACTTGCAATGACGCAGCTATTGGCCCTGATTTTTGGTCGCATACGCCAACCTCGTGTCATCTCAGAGGTCATCGCCGGCATTTTCTTGGGCCCAACAGTCATGGGACGAATACCTCATTTTAGAGATCGTATTTTTCCGGACGCTGGCATCCCTGGACTGACACTCACCAGCACCATTGGCCTAGTCATCTTCCTGTTCTTGGTCGGTCTTGAAATCGACACGAAAGCTATTAAGCGTCATTTCATCGCGGCCTCTTCGGTCTCTTTTGCTGGTCTTGCCGTGCCTCTCGGCCTTGGGGCAGCACTCGGCGTGGGGATCTATAAAGAGTTCATCGATCCTAACGTTAATTACGGCTACTTTCTGTTATTCACAGCCGTTGCTGTCGGAATCACAGCATTCCCCGTTCTTTGCCGCATTCTGACGGAACTGAAACTATTGGAAACCACAGTGGGAAGTGTTACGCTGGCTGCTGGTGTTGGCAATGATGTCGTCGGGTGGATTCTTTTGGCTTTGACGGTCGCACTTGTCAACGCGTCTTCGGGCATAACGGCTCTTTATGTTCTTCTCGCATCAGTAGCATACATCATTTTCCTCCTCTACCCGGTTCGCTGGGCATATCGCTGGCTCGCGAGGTGGACCGGGAGTCTGGAACGGGGTGCGCCGACAACAGGAATGATGACTTTAACGCTTGTACTTGTGCTTGGATCTGCCTTCTTCACGGACATCATCGGCATTCACGCTATTTTTGGTAAGAGAACTGAGAACTCCTTGATCATTCTGTCCAGACGAATTTTAATATAGGTGGCTTTGTGGCTGGTCTCATCATTCCTCATGAAAACGGATATGCAATCTCGTTGGTGGAGAAACTTGAAGACTTGGTTTCTATCGTCTTCCTTCCCATAGTATGTATTCTGTGCATTTGAAGTTGGTTGGAAATCTTTCCTGATATCTTGACATGTTCGTAGTACTTCACCTTGTCCGGTCTGAAAACTAATCTAGGCCTCATGGACACTGGCAAGACTTGGGGCTATACTTTCCTGATTTGTGTCGTCGCGTTCCTTGCCAAATTCATCCCCTGCTTTGGAGCTGCGATGGCCACTGGGTTCAACTGGCGTGAGTCAGGAGCTGTTGGTTCTTTGATGAGCTGCAAAGGGTGAGATGTTCTATTAGTATCATTCTGAGCAGTTCACTGACTTGTTTAAATGTAGTCTCGTAGAATTGATCGTTCTGAACATTGGTCTTCAGGCCAATATCCTGGATACTCGGACCTTCTCTATGTTCGTCGTACACGCGGTTATCTTGACTTTCATTACGACTCCTCTCACCCTTTTCTTCTACCCTGAGAAGTACCGGACCCGTGATCAACCTGATCATTCCGCCGAAGGTGGTGTCGTTACTCGCCAGTCTTCGCAGGATGAAACGAAGACGAGGTTTGCGTTGGTGTTGGATAGGATAGAACAGCTACCAGCAGCTATGACAATCACACACCTTCTTCAATCCAGCGGTGGCTCCTCGCCCACGGTTCTGACTTCCTCCTCTGATGTTTCAGAGAAGTCACTCGATAAAGGTCCCGTCACCCATGGTTCCCGCATCTCCATAAACGCTCTTCGTCTTATTGAACTGACTAGCCGTACCTCTGCCGTTCTCAAATCGAAGGCAGCAGAGTCGTTAGCCTCCACCGACCCCATCATCTCTGTCTTCCGTACTTTCGGCCACCTCAATAATCTCGTGGTGTCTGCCGCACTCTCCGTCGTCAGCCAGGATGAATTCCCCGCTGCAGTTTCCAAGCACGCCGTCGAGACGGATTCGCAGATGGTCATTGTACCATGGTCCAGAGGGTCGACTGAGGTTGATGACGAGTCTGACACTCGTGCTCATAATCCCTTTGATGGCATCTTCCACAGAAATGCTGCTCATGCTAGCACTCGGGACCAGACGAGCTCCGTTGTGTATTCTGAGTTCATTCGCAATGTCTTCTCGAGCTCCTTGAGCAATGTAGCTCTGTTTGTGGATCGTGGTGTCTCAACACCGCATAAAGGATCTGATAATCAGCACCTCTTCTTGCCTTTCATTGGTGGCCCCGACGACCGTTTGGCACTTTCGTTCCTCGTACAGCTGGCTCGTAACCCTTCAGTCCAGGCTACCGTCGTAAGAATTATCAAGACGGAGAATTCACCTCGCCAAGGTACAAGCATGGACAAGAAGGATGTTCTAGACACGTCCCTGCCCACTCCCATCGTCCTTCAGGTACGCACGCGTATTGTATCTCTATGAACCGGAATGCTCATCAGATCGTACCCCCATCTAGACTATTGCTGCTGGGGACACCGTATATGCCCAACACGATACCCAAACACGTCTAGCTTCTGAAACAGCTGACAATATCGCATGGAACCGCTACGCCTCTGTCTCTACCTCCCATAATGCCGAGATCGTTGCTGCTCTCACCCGCATTTCGTTTACAACCCTTGAGACCCCCACGCCTCTACACACCATCATCAAGTCCACTATGGAGATACCGCAAGCTGACTCCGCTAGAAACGTAATTGTGGTCACTGGTAGATCGAGGAGAATGGCGGTGGAGGCACACGCGGCTGAGCTGCGGGAGGTAATCACCGAGGCCGGTGCGTCGATCAGCTCGTCAGTGCCCAAGACACTTGGAGATGTGGGTGCGGCGCTGGTCGCAAGTAACACCCCCGCGAGCCTTTTGATCGTTCAAGCTACGGGCGATACGCTGTAGTAAGATATGCCACTTGGATTGTGCAATTATTGATTGGGTTGCACTAACAGCGTGGATAATATGCGTAGAATGTTTTTTAGGTTGTTTCTCGGTGTATCTGTATTACGGCTCTATTTCTGGCAGTACTTATATCTTGTATACCCTTGGATGTGTTCGAGGCTATGTCGATATCTCCTAACTGAATTCTGAGCTCAAGAGGCTCAGGGATATGTATCCTGACATCTTCCGAAAAAGCGCCAATATATCATGGGTTTACACTCCCCCAGGTCAGAACTCGCATTCACATGGCATTGCTACAACTGGATTATGCTGTCACGCGCAATTACAGGTCATGAGAATAGACGGAATCCCGAGCCACGACGGAAATAAGTTCCACTTGGAAATCGACACGACAACCTAAGATACGTTATGCAGACTGAAGCAATTCCGCCGGGAGTCCTGAAGCCCCGGATCAGGTCACTGAAACGCTTGCATGTAGCGACTCTAACCCAAACCCAGGCTTCGTTATTGAATGATGCGAACGATATAAGGAACGCAAACGAAGAGTCCGGCAGTCAACGACAGCGGCGAGACTGGAACCAAGTAGACAGATGTACTTATGGAGCCACACCCATGCCAAATGATGAACGGCGGGAGCAAAAGCAAAAAGCTCGGCAAATGCCGAAGGTGTATTTAGTATTATCAGCTTTGTTGTTTCCATCGCCCACGACCACGACCAGCCGCTTGTCCTCGCTGTTGTCTATAGTCTCGTCGCCGTCGTCCACGATGATGCTCCTCCGTCAACTCCCAACGAGCTCAATGTCCATCAAGTCCATGTCCCTCCCCTCCCTCGCCCATTCACTTCCGTCGAATTCCTCAATTCTTCTGTCCCTCCTGGCCTCTCTGGTCCTGCTTTCTCTTGTCCGAGTGGCTTTTCTTTCCCTCAGAAACTATACAAGAAAACCACCGCAACAACGGGCACAAGTTCAGGTCGAAGAGAAGGCGGCTAACTCGTCAGAAGGATCCCGACAACATCGGTTGTCATGGCCATGGAGACAGCTTACATGGGATAGTCTTCCTTCATTGCCCGTGTCATTAGCTGTGTCAGGAAATGAAAGTCGCGGAAAGGGTGTGGGGATGCAGGAGAAGCGCTCCCCGCAACTATGGCAGCCGGTTCAAGGCAGGAGAGGCGGACTCACATTCCAGACACCTCGTTCGTCAAATCCTTCTTTCATTTTTTTCTCGTCTCTAAATCCTTTTTTCTCTAGTACCAGCCTTGTATGAGTCAAAAGAACCACTCTCGATGGCGAAAATGATCATGTCAAGACATGTATGGCATCCAGCGCTTTTTTCTCGTTGAATAACTTCGGCTGACCTGTAACAACAGACGTATAGACGACCTTCGAACCGTCCACCAGCTCGACAAGTGCCCCCTCCAGCACGCATGCCAGTGCCATCACCCTCTTCATTGTCGTCACTATCACCGCCACCACCACCGTCACCATCAACCGCGCTATCCTCTCCATCAATAGTTTGATGGATTTGTTATCTTTATTGCTATTCGACAACATGACGCCAAAAACTGAACGAATCAATGCCCTTTACCCCATCCCATCTATTGCATACCATACTGTGCTACCTACTCTCCAACCACGACCTGCCATGCTCGAGTAGCATCTCATTCCCTGAGATCCAGCTCGATGTCTCTGCTTCACGTTGTTACGTCCTTCATGAATCAATGGCGAAGCTTCGAGAACCTCTGATTCGGTGTTGCCCCCGTGGCTTCGTCAGCCATCTGCCATCTGCCATCTGCCATCCCCCTCGGAGTTAACTTCGGGACCTATATTCGTTATATATCCCTTGGGACATCCATATCCACCTTTTTCCCTACTTTTTATTCGCGTTTTTATTCCTTTATTTTACTTCTGCGACTTTTATTTTCTTTTTATCTTTATCTTTCGTTTTGGAACCTGTTCGTTCTATTTATTATATCCAGTCTGGTTCCTTCTTTTGTTTCGTGGATTCATCGATCACATGGGTTATCTTGATATCTGCACTGGATTCTGATCAGGTTTCCACGACAACATACAATTACCCGAGGAAATCATATGTTCACAACAGATCAGTGCCAAGCCTCGAGAAGCTGAGTCCGGTGGCCCAAGAAAACTTTGTTGAGTACTGGTATGTATGTATCACCATCTCTGTGCTTACTTCCATGGACCATGAGCCTGGTGTTTCATCATCATTGATCCTTATCAACTCGAACTTTGCGTCGCTCCTTTCTGGTCTCGAAGGGAAGGAATGTGCCCCCTGACAGGCACAGCTACAAAGAACCGTGAACCAAGGGACACCGGCGCGTCTGCCTCCGAGGGCTGACGTCAACTAAGGAAAAGGAGGCATACTCAGCCGTACACTAAGTATACTGACGCCGCACGCGGCCCCTACACTGCGGGACAAGATTCCAGAATATCACCTCGCGTGCAATATATTCTGAAAGGATCTGTAAACTTGCTTTACGCCTCATATTGCATATTGAAATCATCTCATTCGTTACGAAAGTTATTCATCTCCGAGTCAAGCTCGACTTTCCTGCGTCAACGTAACAGTTTAACTCGATGGCGGTGACATGGTGATACAAAGACAATCTTCCCTGAAGCCCGGACATTGTTTCCCTCTCGTTCCTGATTCATGGATGAACAAGGATCTTGACTGTGGAAAACGTCATTCGTCGAAAGTTCGAGTCCGATGAAATACCAACCATGAGCGTCCTTGTTATGTATCAAAGTCTTGAATCCTTTTTCAACAACATCTTGGAGGGGGATCCTACGGGTTATAAGGTCTTCAATTCCAGGAATCTTTCCTGCTGCTACAGCCTCCAAGAGTTCTGGGTGTATACGGCTATAAGCTGCCGTCCCTACATAAAGAAAGATTCTTAGAAATAATACATGAACAGAGAAGCACAATGCTACTCAACCCGTGAGAGAGACCTCCTTTGTCCAGAATAAATTGACATCGACGGTTGCATATTTTTCCCAGATCGCGACGTTGACAATCGTTCCGCGGGGCCGAACACTGAGAAGAGCAGCATCTATGCTAGCTTGTACGCCTGCGGCGTCAAAAACGATGTCCACGCCGATGCCACCTGTTGCTTTCAGGACAGCTTTGGGCACATTAACGGTCGAAGGGTCAAGACAAAGCGTAGCACCGTGTTTCTGGGCCTGTTGACGACGCAAGGTCGTTGGCTCTGATACAATGATGACGTTTGCAGAATCAAAGGACCTAACATGCTAGTTAATTTTATGGACCTCTTGAACAATGATTAATGAATATTCATACCGGAGGATCTTAAGTAGGAACAGGCCAATCTAAATCATACATTCAGGTTTCAAATTGAGTTGGAAAACCTCCTGTACTTTGACGTACTGGTCCGGCTCCAAGAACTAGGACACTTTTCCCGGCGCTGAATCCTGACCTCTTGATTGCATACCAAGCAACTGCAAGAGGTTCGATACATGCACCGATTTCCACTTGTATCCTTCGAGTAAATTGATGTAAAACGCCGGAGGGATGTAGTCACTCACGAGATACGCCTTGTGGAAGGACGTGCAAGTATCTAGTATCGACTGCGATGAATTCCGAAAGACCTCCTCCCCATCCACAAATGCCCTGTCGAAATTTATGCGTTAATTCAACATATATGGATAAAACGTACAATGAAGTTGCAGCGGGGACAAAGATTTCGACTTCCTGATGCACATGCATGGCAAGTGTCAACTTTCATGCACGAAATCACTGGCTCGCTGTAAACATCCAGTAAATCCATACATATGGGTATCTTGATCGAAGCAAATGCAATCACATTACAACGTTCGTTCCCACATTCCATTTACTCTCGTCGACGCCCGGCCCGAGTTCCACAATGGTACCAGAGAACCTGCACATACATGCATGAGAAAGAGGAGGATAAATACAAAGCAAGAGTGAGGGTGAACTTACTCATGGCCAAGAGTCACCGGGGCGGTTTCTCCAGTTATTTCATTTGGGATTGAATTAGCGTATTTAGGGATGGGACTCAGATAGGCATGGAGGTCACTCCCACAGACTGAGAGAAAGAAAGGTGGTCACGAAATTAATTAATTTCAAGGTAGATCAAACAACATACTTCCACCCCTGGAGTATGCAGACTGAGAGATATCGGTTAGCACGGTCTGGATCAGGGGCTCACCAAGCAATCTGCTAGTAGGTTAGTAGAGCATTCCGAAACGTCGATCAAGCCATGCCTTGACTTTCACTTGACCCGTGCTCGCCACGGGTTCCGCAATATCTTCCACACGAATATCGCCTGGGCCATAATATCTCGCTGCTTTCATGTTGGGGTGAGTTGGTGGTGCAATTGAAGGTTATATCATATAGCCTCTGATGGAGGCAACAATAAATAGCCATGCTTTCACGTGAGAAACAGAAGGTCAGAAGCACATTTTTAGTCTCAACCAGGAGTTTGGGCAGAATTAGACTTAGGTCAGGTGCCAGGATTGAATTACCCGTGGCGTGTCGACGTCGTTCAAATCTTCATAAGCTGATATTCTCCCCTGTGACACCGTGGCAAGGACTGAAAAAAATGATTCACGAAATGGACCAATGGAATAACTCAGATTTGAAGGTACGGAAGTCGAATCGGAGGAAATGACAGTCTCGCTATGCCCAGAATAAGTACCTGACAAGATCACGAAGAATGACTTTTCTCCTTGTTCCAATATTTCTCCTAGTAGATAAGAAATGAGTGATCACAAGACAGTATGCAGATAGGTACGTACCTCGAGCCAAACTTTGATCTTCTTCGACAGCGGGGAGCTATTTAGCTTTTTGATCTTGTACAGTAATGAACGAATTTTGAGGTCAGTTTCCAACATTATCCGACGCAATTCCGGATGAGCGCTCTCTTGTTCATGCAATTGTGCAGCAGTCATCTTCTGCGCTTCGAGCAAGTCGTTCAGACTCCAGAAGAGGGTGCGGCCGGCCTCTGTCTCTGCCAGGACTTTGTTGAAATCGATCAACTCTCTCTGAATCTGGACAGCGTCGAGAGGCTCGTGTGTGAGGATCCGGTCGACGATACTCCGAGCAGAGTCTTGCGTGCCTTCGTATCGGAACATGGCAGAACCACGATCGAGCATGTCCTTCCAATGGTCATCCTTCAACAGTCTCTCGCGGTCCTCGCCAACCCTCTCTGGGATATCGCTCCACTTGGTCGTAACGAGCACGATATTCTTGATGGCACTCTGACCACACAGTTTGCTGAACATGTCGAAATTCCTTCTAACAGGAAGCATGTTGCTCTGGGATATTTCGTGTAGATAGATGATTCCAGCGAGTTTCATATCTGCATGATAGCTAGACACCCATGAGCGCGAGGAGAAGGAGTTGAATTTGATTGAAGCTCACGATCGAGCCAGCCATACGGCAATACGCCTCAGGATCTCCCTATCATCCACAGTGGTGTGGTCGAAACCTGGTGTATCAATGACAATTACACGGTTTCCTGGTTGATAAGGGTGTGGATATACGACATGTTGAATTTGATTCGTTTGTGAGGTTAGATTATGTCCTACACAGACGACATTGTCTTGCCCAAGCAGGGTATTGATGAACTAAGTACACCTGGATATTAGTCGGCCGTTATTTGGAGACAACATGAAAGTAACTATGTACACTGCTTTTGCCGACTCCTGTTATGCCAAGGATACTTCAAAAGACGACATCGGTCATTAACAATCAAGCTCAAGTCCAAAATACGAACTCACGGAATAATGACATCAGTGTCTTTGGGATCATCCATGAAAAGATCTCCTGGCCTGATATCGCTCAACAAATAACGTTTAGTGTGTTTTTTCTCCCTCTTTGACGATTTCTTGTTTTTATCGACTCTGATCACATTTGTCTCTTGACACAGTCACGGTTTAGTGGTTTGAAAGACTTACGGAACTATCACATATGTTTCCTCAGGGTCACTCAAAGTGAAATCATTTCGGCTGATCCCATTCGCTTGTAGAGGTGCACTCTCTGTGGGTGCCAGGGAGATCGCTGAAGGGTTGTCTGTCACCGCAAACATGTGAGAAGTTAGGTAGAAAACAGTGGCGACGTCCAGTTAAATTCAAGTGCCAGTATATGTAGGGTGTATAGCACGAGGTGTAGGGCCTTGCCGCCTTCGGAAGACTATTCCTGGTCCCAGCCAGCGAATCATGGCCCAGCGATCGGACATGAGGAGAACCCGTGTTTTGTTTCGCCTTTTGTGACTGTATCCATTTTTGATGTGTTACAAAACATGCTGGATGCATATGAGGGAAAACGACGATCGAGTATCTGTGTGTTATATGCAAACTTACTCCTGGCCCGAAATTTGCAAAGTGTACAAAATCAAATCAGGTTCTCACGCGCTTTCGACCTTTCAAATTTTTCTCACCATCGCTGTCGCAGTGTCAGCGACTCTTCGTGTTTTCCCTCTCTACCATCTAATTCGCCTATTTGCCCTACACTGATTGTGCCGGATTAGGCGTAGAACTAGTTTCAAAAGTACAGTTGCCCTAAATGAATCTCCTTCTATTATTTGAGTCAATACTATTTTAGGCTTGTGACATGCATCATTGCATGGACCCGTCGAGTGAATTTTGAGACTAGCTTCCCGACTTTTTCGAAACGACCATCACCAGTTACGCAATTGCATCGACATTTCTCTGCCTAGTAACACCTCTATGACTTCGCCCACCGGTTCAGAATCAGATATCCAGTTCCTCGAAAGGGTGAAAAGCGCGACTGACATCTCAAACCGAGATATCCTATCTGACGAAGACATTGTTCGTGGGCGTGCTCTTCTCTTAAATGCACAAAACCAAATACGAAGCCTCTCGCAGGACGTTTGTATACTCCAACTTGCATTCGCACCCCACAAAAGACTTCCAAAAGAAGTTCTCCATTACATCTTCAATTTTCTCTCTCCAGTTTCACTCGATGGAGGGGAAAGCGTTGCTTTTCCTCCGATAACTCCAGAAATTCCTTGGGTTCTGGGGCAGGTATGCAGCGCATGGCGAATACTTTCTCGGTCCGTACCCGAGCTCTGGCACAACTTTCCTTTCTTTGTCAATACCCCCAAAGATGTTGACTTTGTTCGACGCGCGCTTGATACTCTTCCAGATGTCGCCCAAGTTTTTGTCCAGGTGACCGTCAAGTTCGAGCTGAAGTTAGATGAAACCAAGAATTCTCTCATTCCCCTGCTCTCCCGAATCGATAAACTCGAATGACATTCCGGCTCCCCGAACCGTTTATACGGAATTCTTCCACCTCAAGCTTTATCTCATTTGAGATTGCTGGACATGAGAATCTCCTCTCAATTGAATGAGGAGCTCATGATTGCAAGTGACACCGAGATTTTTGGGAGCACAAACCGATTGGAGCACCCTAAGGATGTGTCCAGACCCACGCATTCTCCTGCGTTTTGACTTTCCTTGGTGGCAAATCACCTCCCTCTTCCTGGACCAAGGTCACTTACTAGAGCCAGAATTACAACAAATGTGGCCCAAACTCATCGAGCTTCACCCATTTAGCCAGGAAACTCTATCTCTTGACCTCACAGGCGAAATCTTAGATCTCGTTCTCAGCTTGGATTTTCCATGGCATCAAATCAGGTTGTTCTCATTCAGATCATATTCAGAGGACGATTACCTGGCCTTATTGCAAGTTACAGCAAAGTGTACTGCTCTTGTTAAGCTTGAAACCAGAATCACCTTTGATAGCCCGGTTGACTTGATCACTGTTGCAAAGTCATTGTCGCTTCATGTCACAGGATACATTCTCCCCTGGATTGCTCAATCTTTTCAATTATGGGAGGGAAAGTATGTCTGTTCCAGTGAAGAGAGAAGTTCTCTGCGAGATTGTGGGGCAATGTAAACGTCTTGTTGAACTATCTCTAATCATCACCGATCTGGTTGGGATCTGCCCGAGATGCTTTCTATAGAACTGCTCCATTTACGTTTCCTGTAAATTGATCTCAAGGTTCATGATATCCTCTCTCTCATCACTACTCCTGCTCTTGAGGTGTTCAAAGTTAGGTCATTATCTGCAAGGTATAAAACCATCAGTGAGTTTTTTGCACGTTCAAACTGCAAAGTCATTGATTTCTCTCACATACTCGGTCCCATAAACAAGACTTATCCAGAACCTTCGGGTATCAGGGAACTCCTACTGAACCTCTCACAAACCACCACATTTGAAATTCATAATGTTGTTTTTGATAAGGGAATTCTTGATGACATTGCAACAGGAGCGGCTCTTCCATGTGCACAGAAATTACACATCTACATATCTTGTGGACACTTTTTCCTTGCTATGGTGGAATGTCGGTTACAGATGGAGTCCACTCAATTAGGCACCATACAACTTTGTGAAATCTGAGACCAGGTATCCAGGAGTGTTATAAGCCAAAAGGAGATGGTACGGCTTCAACATCTACAAGCTAAATACAAGTAAAATCTTCCCTCTCTTATAGTGGAGTCCACTTAGAGACCACCATTTTGTGGCCGGTGTCAAATTAAAGTTGGCCGGAGGTGTTTTTTCAAACTCCAAACTTGTGATTATGTATTTTGTCATCATAAATGTGTATGAGGGATGTGTCATGCAAACATTTTAGCATTACTTAGTAGCATGTTGTGGCCTGAGCTAGAGCAATTTGCATGCAGTAGGTTAGGTTCTCAAGATCGATGATCTCACGCTTCAACCATCTCATCCTTTTCTCTGACTCCGACTCTTTGTGTTTCCCCTCTACCCCCTGTGGCTACCCCACATAACCTGCCTAATTATCATATATTTATGAAAATTGTGGCCGGATCAGGCGTGGAATTTTGAGAATTATTTTGAGTGAATACTATTTCAGACACATGCATGAAGGACCGTGGTTTGGGCTGGGCCTTCTGATTGAATTTTTGCTTCTTGGCTTTTTCACAACAACCATCACCAGTTAACTGTTACACACATGATACAGCATGGACACTTCTCCGCCTAGTAACACCTCCATGACTTTGCTCACAAATTCAGAATCAGACACTCAGTTCCTGCAAAGGTTGAAAAGCACAACTGACATTTCAAACCAAAATCACCTGCCTGACAAAGACATCCTCCATGGGTGTGTTCTTCTCTTAAACACACAAAACCAACTCCGAAGCCTTTTGCAGGACATTGATATACTCCAACTCACATTGGCACCCCACAACAGACTTCCGCTTCTGGAAGAAATCCTCCAATACATCTTCAAATTCCTCTCCCCAGTTCCACTCAAGAGAAGGACAACCATCAGCCTTTTTCCTCTGATATCTACAGAAATTCCTTGGGCTTTGGGACAGGTGTGCAGCGCATGGTGAGTACTTTCTCAGTTGTACCCAAGCTTTGGTACAATATTCTTTTTATTGTAGATTGTGCTAAGGATGTTCGCACTCTTTGACGCGTGCTTGATATCCTTCCAGATGTCGCCCAAGTCTTTGTCCAGGTGACTTCCAATTTAGAGTTGGATGACATCAAGAACTCTCTCATTCCCCTACTGTCCCAGATCAATAAGCTCAAATAGTATTCAACCACCCTCTCAAACCATTTATATGAGATCCTCCCACCTGTAAGCGTGGTGATGAGACCTCTACCTGCCTGAATGCGGTAAGTCCTATAGAAAAGACTTGACACTACACCACAGGTTAGTGTTATGAGGTACTACTTGTTTAATATGTGAGGAATGAATTCCAGCAAAATGCCGAAAATCCGCTTCCAACGACTATAAATGTGTACTGGGATGTACCGGTACCGGGATGATAGCGGGCGGGATGATAACAACCGGGATGTAAAAAGGTGCGTAACGCGAAAAGGTAGGTTAGGATTGAAACTTGTAAAAAGAGAAACCGGTAGCGGGATGATAGCGC
>JABAJX010019957.1:0-18727 GCA_018221735.1 Termitomyces sp. K1Aa | reverse complement strand
CCACGCTTCTAGGACCTCCAAAGCATTGCTTCTGGCATAGAGGATCCCCAGACTTGTTCTCTTTGGATCTCCCTCTGCCAGGTGTGTAGCTATGTCCCTATGTAACTGTACAGTACTCAATAGAGAGGTTGCCCTTACAGACGCAGCAAGGGGAGAGGGGAACACAGGACAAGCATACACATCTGTGGATGCCGTCAAGCAAGCTGAACACATTGAAGTAGTGGACCAGGCAACAAACAAGAATAGGCAAGTCCTTATCAACCCCTTAGATGGAGTGATGGCATAGAAGGATCTGTCGGAGAAGGACCTGTTGGAGAAGGCAACAGTAGCAAAAGACATGATGGGGAAGGGAGGGTTGGACACACCAGGCTCTGTCAATTTCATCGCAGTATGGAATCTCAAGAATGGAGGCATTCCTTACAAGTTGGGCATGGCAGCGGCAGCAAACTGGTTGGCGCAGGACAATGTACAGGGACTGTTTTTGGAGAAATTTGGAGGTGGGGCAAGGCTCAAGGACAGAACATTCTCGGTGTTAGTCAAGTTTGTGCCCGTGTCATTTGGAGACCAGCTATCCGACGGCATATGGGATATGGAGGGACGTAACAACTTGGCTCCAGGTTCCAAGAAATGCAACAAGTGTCAGAAACTAGGGGTGAGGCACCTGGCAAAGGACTGCCTGGAACCTGAAGAAGCATGTGGACAGTGCGCAAAAAATCATAAGACAAAAGAATGGTGTGGAAATGGATGTCGCAAAGTTCATGTGCATGAACTGCAAGAACAGAGGCCTTCAAAGCAATCACCCCTCAACAGCAAGAATGTGTCCAGTCTTTATGGAGGCCAAAGTTAAGCTGCTGGAGCATTCACCAGAGCCACAGTATAAGTTCTACCCAATGAACAACTCGTGCACCTGGGTGAAAGGAGGCGGTCCTGAGATCAGTAGAGGAACTGGAGAGGGGGCAGGATGCAGAGGAGCAGATCCTAGGTTTGGGACGTTAGGTGGGGTGGGGGTGAGTGTGAAAGACAGAGGGACGGTCGGGGAAAGTGGTGGGGACTAGGGAAAAGGGCGTCAAGTAGTAAGGCAGCCAAGGCCAAATGGCAAAGGAGCTGAAAAGCAAGATGGGGCAGTGAGTAGCACACAGCAAACTCTGGACAGCTTCTTAGCGGGTGGTACACAGGATGGCACAGGATGGGAGGAGGGAGAGATTTTGGAACAGAGGCCTGCATCAAGAGCATCACAAGAGTTTGAGATGATTATGGAGGATGCTTGTCAGTTATCAATGTGTATTCACAGGAAGGACGTGCTTAATATCATGGAGTCATCATGAGTGAGCCTAACAGAAATGAAGTGGGAGGACAGCTAAGGATACGACAACAAAATGTGAACAAATCCCTGATAGCGCAGCTAGAGGTGTTGAATGCAGTGGATGATGAAACGGACATACTATGTCTGCAGGAACCACATTTCAATTTTAACAGGATTTCTAGGGCAATGGCAAAGGATCCGAGGAAGACCAGAGTTATGATGCTGATAAACAAGAGGATAGATATGAACATATGGACAAGACTGGATGTGGAGAGCGTGGACATGGTTGCAATTCAGCTTAAAGGGAAGGAACAGAATATCAGGATCTTCAATGTTTACAACAATTGCAAGCACAACAGGAGCGTAGCAAGTCTGGAAGGGTTTGTGATGGGAAGGGGCAACCAGAGGTGTGAATGTAGAGAGGTCGGGGATGTGTGAGTGGGGGATTTCAACCGACATCACCCAATGTGGGACAACCCAGCAAATACACACCTTTTCACAAAGCATAATCTGGATGCTGCAGAGGTACTGCTGAGGCTACTCAATCAAGCAGGGATGGAAATGGCGCTGATACCAGAGGTTGCCACTCTAGAGGCCAAAAACACAGAATCTGACAAGGCTTGACAATGTGTTTGTATCTGAAGGACTAGTGGGTGATGTTATACAGTGTGTGGTGTTGAGAAAAGAACAGCCGCCCAACTCGGACCATTTTCCCATTGTCACAGAGTTGGACATCAGACCAAAGAAGAAGACCGAGGAGGAAAGATGGAACTTCAGAGAGATGGACTGGAAAGAGTTTGAGGAGGTGCTGGAGGAATACCTAAGAGATGCCAAGACAGGGAAGCTGGATGCTGTGATGGAGGCTCTACACAGGATGGTGGAGGTTACGGCACCCAAGATGAAAATAACCCCATATACTGAGAACAGCAAAAAGGAGACATTGGGAGGAGTGGCTGGAGGGTGTGGACGTCAAGACAATTTGGATGGCAAAAGACTTTGTCACAGCCACGCCATTGGATGGAGGGAAGGGCAAGAGTCCCAGACCTGAAGAGCATGGTGGATGGTCAAGAGAGATTGGTACAGGACAACAAAGGCAAGGCCCACCTTTTTCACAAGGCATTCTTCTACGAGGCGCTGGAAGATGCAGGGATACCAGAGGAGTTTGAATACCCACAAGCGTGATTTGAATGGACAGCCATCACTGACAAGGAAATACGGGAGGCGGTGGATAAGCTGAAGCCACACAACGCACCAGAGCTCAGTGGCATACCAAATGTGGTGTTGATGAAGACAAAGAACACGCTGGTCCCACACTTAGGACCTATCTTCAGGGCAATGTTTAGTGTCAAAGCTTTTCCAGATATGAAACCTTCAAGACGGTGGTGTTGCATAAACCAGGCAGGGATGACTACAGTAACCTGGGATCATACAGGCCAATTGCCCTGCTGGACATGATAGCCAAGGTGTTGTCTTTGTGTGTAAAAGCAAAACTGACATACCATGCGGAGAAGTGCGGCTTGTTTAGCAAACATCAATATGGTAGCAGGCCAGGGCAATTGACAACGGATTTTTTGCATGTGTTCACGTCATTCATTCAAAATGCATAGTGCAGGGGGAAGGAAGTGATGGTAGTTTTCTTGGACATGAAAGGTGCATTTCTGGAAAGGGGTACCAAGAGAAGTTACAGGGTGGTTTGAATGCAGGTTACAAGGGAGAAACACAGTCATTGCATTTGACAACTATGAGTCAGGGGTGATACCGGTGGAGAGCAGGTTGGATCAGGGATGCAATTTGTCGGGCTTGTGCTATAATTTCTACAACACTGATCAGATTAGCAGGGCACGGAAGGAGGAAGGGGAGTTGGCAACATCATTTGCGGATGATGCAGCGGTGATGGCAGAGGGTGATATGCTAGATGATGCAGCAGATGTGGTCATGGACATGATGGAACAACAGGAAGGACCTGGGGAATGGGCTGAGTCACACTTCTCTATATATGAGTTGAAGAAGTTTGTGGCAGTGGGGTACATTCTGAGGAAGGAGAAGAACATGGAGGGAAAGAGCATGCCAGTGAGGCGACCTGTCATCAGGATTGGAGGGGTGGACATAGCAACAAAATTATCACACAAGTTGCTTGGTGTGGTAATGGACCAGGAGCTGTGCTTTAAGGAACATGCGGTGCAGGCACAAGGGAAAGGTACTGCAATTGTCATGCAAACAAGGCAGCTGGCAAAGACAATGGGAGGAGTGAATGGTCAGCTGATAAAACAAATATACGAGGTGGTCACGGTTCTAAGCTTGCTATATACTGCTGACATGTGGTGTCAACCAGATGTGGAAACAGAGCAGGGAGCTGTGGTGAAAGGGAGCAGGGGCTTCATGCAGAAGCTGGGGAGGGTACAGAGGATGGCAGAAAGTGCAGATTTTGGGAGCATTTTGGACCACACCCACCGACCTAGTGGAGGCTTTTGTGGGGCTCATGCCAATGGACATGAGAATAACAAAGGTCTGCGTTCAGGCGGTGGCAAGGATAGCCACACTGCCAGATACGCACCCATTGCACAAGGTGGCAAGGAGGGCGTACAGATTTATATGGAGGCACAGATCACCTCTACACTACATCATGAGAGCTCTGGCAATGGACCCTAGAGAGATGGAGACAATACCTGCTGTGCGGAAACTGCTGGGCTGGAGGTGTCCAATATCAGTCATCATTGATAGAGATGCAAAGGAAGCAGCAGAAAGAGAATGGGACAATGAGGCAGACATCAAGGTGTACACTGATTGTTTGGGTCACAAGGGAATGATAGGCACGGCGGCGCTCCTATTCCAGGGATTCAGATGGCCGACCATTCTGAGGAAGTGTTTGGGACTGGTCTCCAAGCATACCATGTTTGAAGGGGAATGTGTAGGCCAGATACTGGGGCTGGAGCTATTGCAAAAGAAAATCAAGAGGGAGCCAGGTATACACAGCGCTACGCTATGGGCGGACAATCAGGCTGGGATGATAAGGCTTTGGGAATCATTGAAGGAATCAAGGCAAAAGCATCAAGAATTTGGTTATCAGTGTATTGAACACCGGGCCCTGGAATAGCTGGAAACAAGAGAGCAGACAGGGAAGCCAAGAAAGTGGTGGAGGGGAAAAAGACAGAGTTGGCAGGGCTGAAGTTCCTGCAGAAGAATCTACCTGCAGCCAAGGTGGCAACACTGTTACAACATAAGGTGGGGTGGAAGAGGAAGGTGCAAGAAAGGTTGCAGACGTCATCAAGGTTTGAAAGGGCCAGGAGGATTGACAAGGATCTTCCCAAGATAAAAAATGTGCTCTACGCTTTATTGACACTGCCTAGAAAACAGGTGGCCCTCCTTGTCCAGCTGAAAATGAGACATTGCGCTCTGAACAGTTACCTTTTCAAAATATCAAAGGTGGAATCCCTGTTATGCAAGGGGTGCATGGAACAAACGGAAACTGTGGAACACTTCCTGCTTGAGTGCAATGCTTATGCAGGCTCTAGGGCAAAGAAAGTGTTGCAACCAGGTGCAAACACGCTAAGCACTCTACTCAGCAATCCAAAGGCGTTTAGGTTGCTTTTTGACTACATACATGGAACAAAGAGGTTCAAGAACATATTTGGGGATGTCAGACTGGGGTCCAAGGAACTGGAAATCCAGGAATAGAGGGAGACCCAATTGCAAGGACAATTGTGTGGACAAACTGATTTTCCTTCCTTCCTTTTTCTTAGTTTAACACGCTTGACAGGGCATAATCAGAAATCAATGCTCAGATCTGGGCAAGCACAAACCCATGCGTTTGCAGCAGACACCATAGGAGCAAAGAGGATGAAGATAGCTCCAGATGACATTAGTTGTACAGACACACATGTAGTTAGCACCCAACATAGGGCTTTGCCCCAAAGGGTATAAAGGATTTTTTTTTTAAAAAAAAGGATTTTGCCCTTCCAAAGACCTTACCAAGCACAAGTAACAACACTTTGTATTGAATTTATGCTGCACAATCTTGTCTTTGTACACACAACAATCTTGCAAGAACATATCCTGCACTGATTAACAGTAATTGACCACTAGGGGCAGTGGTGGCAATACACTCGCCTGAAGCCAATCTGTACTTAGCATATGTGCTTCTCTGCTGCCACCAGTTGCTTTTTTGACTCAAAAGGTCTGCTGCCGCTGAGGCTACTTTCAAATTGCAGATGACAAGGAAGCCCGCTGTCCAATCCCTCACAGCCATATACATTGTCCTGTTTTATGGGTTTTGTCCTTCCAAATTGTTTACCCTTTGTGTTGAATTTCCTCTGCATGATCTTGTCTCTGTACACACAAGAACATATCTCATAGCAACTGACCACTAGGGGCGGTGGCGGAGTTTATGCTGCCACTGTTTGTTTTGCTTACTCCTGCTGCTGTACTTGATGAAAATGTCCTTCCCCACTGCCGCCGTCAATCCAAAGAGTGTTTCCAGGCAGCAGGCTCAACCTTTTTGAACACATCCAATCCAACAGAATGAATTCAATGCCTGCAGAAATTCAATGTGTACAACTATAATGCACATATGTACAGCAGTGGTGGGAGACATAATATGCAGCAACAGGGAGACATCAATAATAGATTTATGTACAGCAACAGCAGGAGACATAGTAAGTGGTGGCAGGGCGACATCATAGTGGCAAACAAAAATGGCAGGCCTGCCATCAACTCTCCTCATTGTCCAATTCCACCTTATTATCTGATTCCATCAACCAATTGGAACAGTCACTATTATTGCCCTCATCCTCAGAATTGTCCATGTATGATTCCTCTTTGTTTTTGATGATTGCCAATATTGTCTCAACAGGCAATTTTCCACCAGCTTCCTCAATGAAGGTTCCCAAGTTGTTGAAGTGCCTCTTGCCTTGCATGTACAGTTTGACAAGTAATGCAAACCAACTCTGGGTATGTCATTTAGAACAGAACCAATAAAAGGGGGAGGAAACTTACTAAGTATATGTGTGTGTCCTTCAAGAGATACCACAATGGCTTGCTTAACTGATATGCTAGTGCAGCTCAATCTCATGCTGCTATATCAGCGGTGGCACATCCATCCCACATTTTGGAAAACCATGAGATCACAATCATTTTCTGCAATCTAGGGATGGATGAGAGTTTCTAACATCCTGATTGGGATAATTCAGTGAAGGAACAGAAAGGATTTATTTTTTGCTTACTTCTAAAAAGGGATCTGCCATAATCAGGAAATTACAAACCATCCTGCAATCCCACACATGACAATGTGATAGGCAGATCAAACAGAAAACAGGTGCCAGGAAACAATGCTATAGCCAAAGAGCGGCATTGCACTTGGCAAGCAGGCCATTCTGAAGATCAGCAGAGACTGTCTCACTGTTGGATTGGTTGTTGGACATGGTTGAGGTTCAAGTGATTTGCAACCAAATTAGGAACTGACCAAATTTGGAGCCAACCAAACCTAATAAATCCAATTAATAAACAACAGGTTAATAAACAATAGATGGACAGTGGCGGTATAGCTATTATGATGGCATGGTTGGGATGGTAGTGGCGGTGGGGCTGTGACAAGGCACGGTATAGCAGTATATATAGCACTGGCCATTGTATGTGTATGAAGTACTTTTTCATGCAATAACATTCAAGTACATGTCATTAAGTACAGCTCAGATTTCCACTCCCAAGATATATTATGGGCCTAAAGTTTGAAACCCTATAGTGTAGTAGTTAAACACTGCACCAATGGTTTCCATGTCTGTGCCTTGGGTTCAATTCCTGGGGTGGACAATTTTATCTCCCAACAAGTGGCACCAGTGCTGGGATTACTCCCATGAACAACTCCCTACGACAAAGGAGGACTGGTACTGGCATTGCTCCTGTTAACCTGGCAGTCCACAGCAGGCCCACCAAATAACTCCTGGCACTCCATGGCAGGCCCAGTAACTTGACAGATTGTGACCAAGCAGTCCATTCTTGTGTACTAGTACAATCATACACTAGTATTTGTGAGTGGGTCCCATGAATGAGGGTTTGAATCCCACCTTTGCTGTTGACAATGCTGAGAGTGATTGCATTCAATTCTTAGTGCTCCCACATTAATTTTGTCATTCACAGGTAGAGTGATGGTGGCTGTGATATCATGGTAGGCTGACCAATGTGAACAGCGGTTGTCCCTTTTTTATTTACACATGTAGAGCAGCGGCAGCTCTAGTATCTACAGTGTCACTACAGCCAGTCTTTGTACCATTCAGTATCTGAGTATAACAAATCAGGGAACAGGTCAACATTTCTGCAGAGATAGGTCCATTGGGTTGGGTGATTGTGATGTCCTCATATTGTGTCCGCAATTCCAATTCCTCTGAATGAGATGTTGTATTGGATATGTCAGCAAAGTTGGTGGCAGTAAACGGCCCAACTGGTCTGGGATGCAAATTTTCCTCTTCAGACCCAGACCTCGAAGACAATGCATCTTGTATAACAACATTGTCAGTATCACTATCATCCAAGATGGAAATGATCAAGGGGAAGCCTGGGGCAAGAACACTGGTGGTGGAGGATAAAGCGGCAGAGTCAAACGTAGCGGTGGCAGGAGCAGCAATTGGAGATCCCTTTGTTGAAATGATGGATGAGTTGTCATCAAGGGAACAAATTGAGACATTACTCATTGTGGCAGAGTCCTCATCAATGGAACATATTGAGACATTACTGTCAATTGAGACGTTACTCATTGAAGCAACAGCAGAATCCTCATCAACAGAACATATTGAGACATTACTGTCTGACTCGTGGCCAACAGAACAGATTGATGGGGCTGTAGGAGATAACTTGCAATGGACTGAACTCATTGAAGTGGCGGTGTGTTCTGCTGTCTTCAACTTGGTAGCACTCTGTCCCTGCTTTCTATTGCTGTTCTTTTGTGAAGCCTTTTTCTGAGCAGTGTCATACAGCTCAAAAAGGCCAGCCAGCCATTGTTTCCACAAATCCAATAGTGAGGAAAACAGTGTGGTAAATCCTGCTGCACGTATGTTGCTATGGTAGTGCTCATCTTTGGCTTCAAATAGTCTTACAAGGGTCAGGGTCTGAGGTGCAGGGTGTTGATTGTGATGGAATGACATGCATCTGTTGGTGGTCAAGAAATTGAATCCCTCTGTTTGTTCATGGGAGTTTGAGCAATTCCACCAGTTACATAGATACCGCTTTACAGGAGCAGCAGGGTTATCTGGATCAATGCCAGTGTCAAGTTCCAAAAGAATTTCATGTGACAGTGCAATCAGGTCACCAATTCCAAACGGCATGTAAGGAGTGAGATGCCGCATCAAAATTGGAATTTCACATGACAGCATTTGGGTCATTGCCAACCCGATATGCAATAAAATCATATTCTGAAAAAGAAGTCAGTTGTGAAAAAAGATCTCTATACAAGCTTACAAGTTCTCTGTCAATGTTGGGATGCATCCACAGGTTCTGTTTATTGCTGACCATTTGCCTATAAAGGAGAAGTATTGTTTGGAGCTGCAACGCCATGTAGAACAGCATGATTTGTGTAGACTCAGCAGACTCCATGTTTTTGGGAGCAGACAAGAACTTTGATCAAGAGGTGACCACTCCTGACATACCCACATAACCTGTAGAAAAATGATGAATCATCTATAAATATCAATAGAGAGAGACCACCCACCAATAGCAGTTTCAGGGGTAGGTCTAAATGTCTGAGTCCCTGCTTGTTGTTGCATTTTCTAAACAATGTTTCACAACTTCAGTTACATATATATGGATACCATAAAAAACTGCCTTCCACCTTATCAATTTACTGAGGGGGAATCAAACCTACACATCCTGTAAGGGGACTGCTCATTTCTCTGAGCGTCCAACTCTATTCTGGGCTTAGTCCAATGTTGTAGGCATACCTAGCCACCTGACCGACAGGTGGTCTGCAGGATAGAATATCCTCAGACCAAACAATAGCAGTGTTCTCCAGTCCTACCCATTGAACCGACTGTTGCCTTCACCAGTGATGTGCTTGCCTCCTTGCTTGTCTCCTTGCTTGCCCTCTACCTCTTGCTTGCCCCTGGCCTGCCTTTGTGCTTGCTCATTGCTGCTTGTTGTTCTGTGGCTTGTTTGTGTGCTTCTTGGTTGTGTGAGTATCCCACAGTTGTTGCCAGGGGTGGGAGACAATAAGTGGGGTGGGGGAGATGATTGACAACTTGTGATGGGTGATGGATAATGAGCAGGAGTGGCTGATGGCTGTGATGGATGGCATCTGGAGATTGCCAGTGATGCATGACATCAGCCAGTACACATGCCTGCACTCACAAAGTTTGCAAAGTTAAAGACACTCAATATTCAACATTTATTGGCAGTGAGTGGGATTTACTACTATCTAGGCTTGCTAGCTTGGCTAATGAGAGGTACTATACCAGGCTTACACATCAATACATTAGTGATGTTGAGGTCATTTTGTCTAAGTACATACCCAGTGCACATTTGTAAAGCAAGTAAGATGGTAAGTAGGGAGTTTGGAGTCAACTAGTCAGAATGGAGCATGAGAGGTTTTCCTCTTTTGTGCTTGCTTGGGGATGGGGCAAGTAGGTGCACACACTTTTGGGGTACTTGCTTAAAGCTGGGGGCAACCTGTGTCAGAGGTTGATGAATCTCATTTGTGAAGGAGCAGGAGGGAGAGCTTTGTTCACTGCTGGCCTTGGAACCTGTTTCCTCCAGAAAAAGTGTAAAAGAAATGTGTCATGCTATTTCTTTGTCCACTTTTTCCTTTGGAAAAAGACACTTTGCTTTGTTAAAAAACTTTTTCCATCAGAAAAAGATGCATAAGAAATGGCATGACACATTTCTTTTACACTATTTCCTGAGGAAATATTTGTGGCTGCTAGCAGTGGTTGGCTAGCTGTGCCAGTGTCTGAATGAGTTGGTGATTTGTGGTGGGGACTTGTAATCAATGCCACTGCTAGCCTTGCTGTCAAGGACTGAAGAAAATCTGCAAATTCATGAATATTTTCGGATTTTGTGACCTTTGATGCATTGTTGAACAAGGTTACAAGGCCATGCAGGCCTGGAAGAAGTCAACAAATTTTATGATTGACTCAATGTTGAATCTGGCCATTGAATACCCGTCTCTGTGACAACTGAAAGTCTTCAAGATTTTTGATGATATTCAGTAGTGATTTGACATACCATAGTTTCAGGCTCAGAATGAATGCTTGGAGAGGATGAAGACCTGGAATCCTCACTGTCTTTGGTGGTACCTTCTCCAGTGATCTCTTCATTGTTGAGAGTGGTGTAATCATTTCTGAGCATTTGGATGGTTGTCCAATCAATGGTTGAAGAGCAGTTGCAACTTTGTGATACCAGGCACATCTCCGGCAGTCATGAGCATAAAATATACTCTTGTCATGGAGCCATAGTACAACAAGAGGGCCAACAAGGAGGCCATACTCCGGATTACCATCAACAAAGTTCTGCATCCATTTCTGAAGCTCTGCAAGCTCAGGAAGGAATTTTTCATCACAATATTCCACCACATCACTGCGTTTGTGACCATCAGCAAACTGTCTTTTACTTGCATGCTGGAAACAGTAGCCGAGAAGGTGAAGATAGCGCTGAGCAGTGCGTAAATTGATAGATTTTGAAATGCTGTGCTTATCCTTTACTTCGGGCCATTCCAAGTAGTCAACAAGCTTTTGAGCCGTAATATTATTTCCAAGCTCCTGAAGATAGAGATTTATGTCATTGACAATATCTTCATCAACAAACATCAACTCATTCCAGTCTCCATAAGGATTGATGGGCAAAACCTTGTGGTCATGTATATAAGTGCATGCAAGGCAACACAGCATGCGTGCACAATATTGTCCCTATGCAGCCCATTTTCCATGTGTGGGTGATTGGGAATCCGTGTATAAACTTAAAAGAGTTTGCATGCCTTCAAGGCGGATCCTTGTAAATGGATCAAAGTTTGGAGCCTTGTATCCTCCACCTTTGCCTCGAGATGGGCCTTGTAATACCTCTTTTAAATCATTAAAGGCTGCTGCGGCCTGTAACTCAGTAGGCGCTTTGCGGCGTTTTCCTTCTCTAATATCATCTCCAGATTGGGGTGGATCCGATGCATTCTCCTCAGTCTCAAAAGTAGCCATCAAAGAATCAGAATCAGAAAGTGGTAACATGTTGTCATTTGAGGTCTCCAAGTCATCTCCATAATAAATTGACTCCTCATCATCCTCAACATGATCTACCCAAGGGGACCAGGGTTTATGAGGAGGAGAAAGAGTGTATTCAATGAGGGATGACTTTGCAGCACCTGAAGAAGGAATCGGGATAGTACAGAATGGCTGATCAAGTCCTGGATGATGATTCTTGTGAGGTGTGCTCAAAAACACATCCAAGTCATGGTCACAGTTTTCCTTGGCTGGCGTTATAGTAGACAGCTGCTTGTCTCCAATAAATTATATGAAAACAACAGAAAAAATGTATCAAAGTTGAGATTGAACATATCCCTTGCGTTTTGGCATGGAAAAGTGCTGTAAAGAGCATGGGATCCTTTCAGGGCAATGACATAGATTAGTTAATATGTATTCAATCCACAAATTGACAGATTCTGATCTTTACAAAAAGAGGGAAAACGGGGTCAACAACCAATTTTCACTATGTATGACCTGATTTGGATACTGTCATGCCAGTCACATGATGTTGGCAGGCTATGGCTGTTGTCTACCTTAAGCATGATGAGCATATCAGAGGGAATTTTCTCCAAGAATCACTCACAAAATGTAAATTTGTCAGAGAATATGGCCATGTTTTGAGCATGATTGAGAAGGATATCATGAAACCTTTGAACCCCCTTGGTGATGTGGATTCCATGCATCTTGCATGGTAGAGGGCTGTACAAGTCCATCATGATAAGGACTTTTTCATAGTTGCATCCATTGCCACTGTACTGAGCTACTGCATAGTATATGCAGATGCTCATCAACCAGTCCTCTAAGTCACTGACCTTGGAGACCACCTGCCATTGGTGGTCTATAAGGGGTATTGACTGCCAAGGCACTGGGTATGAAGGACTCATTGTCCTGCTCCGTCTGCTTGGTGCCAGCTGGTGCATTCAGAACTGCACTGGCAGTTCCTTATGGGAAAATATCAGCCCTTGCACTGGGTGCTGTATGCTCATTAGCTACTACAGTGCTCATTAAGGAAGTTTTTAACGTTTCAAATGCTAATAAAGGTGATGGCTTGAAGGCAAAAACTTTGTCAAAAATTTCACTAATGTCTAGCAACTTAGCAGATGATCAACACTAGTAGATTTATTGTGTTTGCTTTATGTTCCATGAGAAAAACATATCTTTTTTCTTTGTGTGTTTCTAAGATATTTCTTAGGAAATATGGAAATATGTTTCTTAGTTTTACTAAAAATACCTTTGTCATTTTATAATTAAATGTTTCTTGCATATATATTCTTTGTCTTTGATGTTTCTGAGTAAAATTTGTTGTGTCTCATGATAAACAAAAAGTTTTACTCAGAAACATTAAATTATGAAATGACAAAGGTATACTGAGAAAAACAAAGGAGTATATTTTTCATATTTTCTAAAAAAAAATCTAAGAAACACCATTTGTGTTTCTTGGGTGTTTCTTGTTTCTCAGAAAAAAACACAAAGAGAAATGATATTTTTTTTCCACTGAATATAAAACAAACACAATAAATATGATCTGAGTGTTTCTTAATTTATATTCTAATTATTACTTGAGAAAAACCTGTTAGAATCACATGACATGTTTCTAACAGGTTTTTCTCAAGAAACCCTCAGGATTTCCTGAAGTGAATTGATTTTAAAAAAAATGTAATATTACTGTTATGGACTCATGCTTGTACATTCATGCATTGTAGATCAGAACCAGATATAGATTTTGCTATGTAGCATGGGGTGTAAGAATGAGTTGTTTTTACTGATTACCTAATAAACTATATAAGGTTGGCATCATGGAGGATGCCAATGGATCTAATTTATCAGGTCTCCCCTCAGTAGGAGGTAACCTGTTACAAGGTCAGTCCCTTCTGTGGCTGTGTCCACTGCTTCCACCTCCCCTCTGGTCTTCCAATCCAGGGCTCTTGGCTTCTTGCCTCCTGCTGCCCTGCCTACCTTTGCCTGTTTTCTTCAGAATCTGTCTATGGATTGTCATGCATGGTGTGCAGAGCACGCTCCCTGCAATGCCTGTTGCAACATGGTCACAAGTGTACCTTCACTTCCCTATACCCTGGATCTTTCCAAGCTGTCAATGTCTGTGACCCCTGTGACAAGCAGCACACAAGTTGCTTGTTGCATGGAGAGACTGCAGGGCCTCCCCTTACTACTGATCAAGCTCATATGGAGGTTGTTTGTGGTGAGTTTGCTGAAATGTGATCGTGCTGCTACTAAAAGCCCCCTGCCTTCCAACACTGCTGGGGATGGAATCTGTTTCCCTTGGAAAAATTGACAAAGAAAGCTGTCATGCCATTTCTTTGTCAGCTTTTTCCCTTGGAAATAGTCATTTTCCTTTGTTTAAAGTTTTTTTTTCCAATGGAAAAATGTGCATTAGAAATGGTATGACAGCTTTCTTTGACACTTTTTCCACTAGAAATATTTTCCAGTGCCAGCAGTGCAAGTGGCCCTGACGTCCTCCTCCCCTCCTCCTGCCTTTTCCCAGGTATTATTGCTGTTGTCTGCATGCCCTGCACCCCTACCATGTAAATCTATGCCCATGAGAGGTCTGCAGGAGCAAAACAAGTTCCATCATACCCAGCTGAGGCCAGCTCTGGACCCAGAACAACAAGCTAATGGTGCAAACCACATGCTATACAAGGAGGTCCATCATTGTGTTGAGGAGAATGCAGAGTTGGGTTGAAGGTGGAGGCATCAGGAAAAGGAGATGGCAGAGTTGTGAGGAGATGTCACAGAGCACAAGTGGGAGTTGAGGCTATTGGAAAGTTTGGGGGAGCAGGAAGGTTGGTTTCACCAGGTGAAGCCTGTTACAACCCCACCATTCTCACTTTGCCACTTGCCACAACTTCCCTGTTTCCCATCATTCCCACCACCTCTGCCATCTTTGCCATCACCAACATGTTGAATCAGCTCTGCATCATGATCCAAAGTCTATTGAGTACTGTACAGATACATACACACATAGCTACACACCTGGCAGAGGGAGATTCAAAGAGAACAAGTCTGGGGATTCCCTATGGCAGGAGCAGTGCTTCAGAGGCCTTCAAAGCATAGGAACAACTGTACAGTACACATAAGCCACCCAAAAAGAAAAGACAACCCCAAAGGGGCAATATCCAGAGACTATCCAAACCTGGATGCCAACACTGGAGAGATAATCAAAACCTGGAGATTGCCTTGACGCCAACACTGGATCAGATTATAAGATCAGTAGCAGATAGGAGCAGAGAAGAAGGGAGCCAATGGGGGTCCTCTAACACCAACTTCCAGAGTGTCTTTGAATTCCTGAAGAAGGCATTCACCTCTGCTCTGATCCTCTGGCACTACATAGTGATTTAAAGTCCGGTCCGGTCCCATTTTTTGACCAAAATTTTAAAGACCGCAACCACAACTGGTTGCCTGTTTCTCTGGAATCAAAAGACCGCAACCAGGACTGGTCCACAACCGGTCTTTGAGGGCTTTTTCAACGGGTTGAGATGAGTATTACAATCATTTCTCAGTATCATGCTACATAGCAGAATCTATAACCAGTTCTGATTTACATTGCATGAACATAAGTGCACGAGTTTGTAATGGTAATGTTACAACACAAGTGAAGACAACAAGCACATTCTGTTCTGCAAGGACATGTACCTGATTGGTTGGACCAAATGGATTACAAGGAAAGGCTATGAAAGAACAAGCAATAACATAGTAAAGTAGTTGGAAGGGAAACTAGGACCAGACAACGTGATGAAGTAAGCTATAACATGTAAGACAACAAACAAAATACTGACATATGGAATGACAATCACTTAGGTACATGAAATTAGGTCCACAATTGTTCAGAACAGGGGATATTGTATTGGTCAGACTGTCATATGTTGTAGTTCTGTTAAAAGGCAGAAAATTTGAAATTATCAACACATTGAGGTTGGTTTTCTTACTAGATGGAAGATTCAAAAAAGTGAGCAGTAGTACTATCAAAAGATTGATGTGCAATGATATGTGGTCAGTGGGTAGCTAGACAGAGAGTAATATATGCTAGGTGAGATTGTAAGTGTGTGTAACATATAAGTAACATAAGATGACACACCTCAGTATTGTGCATGTAGATGTGAAACAAACTGAGGTGTGATGGACAAAGAAAACATATTCAAGGCGGCATAGCCAAACACACATGATGCCATAAGCTAGGTGCATATCCGATGCACTCTCTGACAGGTACTGCTATCATAGAAATATACAACTGAACTAACATATGGCAGCGCATTGACAACATAGCAAAGGGAGGTATGGTGGCTGGAAGTAAACTGAAAAGAAAGGTGAGGATGGATTATCACAAAGAAGAATTGGAGGAGCAAGAGAAGCACAGACTCCAAGAAGCAGGCATTGAGATGCTAGACTACTGAGGGACTGGGTTAGAATTCCGAGGTCTACTTACCTCGGCTTTTCTCCCAACTTGTCTGCCATTTTTTGATTCCAATTTTTTCTATTTATTTGTATTTTTATTTGTATTTTTTTTTGCATGCTTGTTTGTTTACTCCTCCTATGCCAAATATTAATGTGTGGCCTCAAATTTCCCCAAGTTCTGCTGTCATATACTACGCACAGTCAATATCCATATCTCATCGTACGTTTGGTTTTCCCTTTTCTATTTGTTGAGGCTCTTGAATACACATTTCTCAAGAACTTATGGGCAATGAGATTGCATACCGTATTCCCGCGGAGGAGCAGCATCAGAGACTGATTGCTCTGCGCCGGCTTATAGCTCGCGGGATTCCATGCATACTTTGGGCTGAAGACGCAATGCGCTACGCTCCGATTCACAGAGTCCCAACATGTCTCTTTGACCAACAAATTCTCGTTCCCGACCATCTTCTGGAACAGGCTTCTGTAGTTTTGCGAGAAGGTTTATATAGGCCCACATCTTTTCGTTGGAATATTCTAGAACCCGAAGGCCCTCACCGAGGCACCTCGCCGTTCCCAAAGGGAATTCGCCTCAAACATCGCGACGTACCCGAAGAAGAGCCTTATAAACTTTTCCCAATTCCGACGTGGATTCTTCTTCTTCCCCAGTCTTATTATGGCTTGTCTCTCGACACCCCTGAACGGTTTCAGTCCTTGGATCTAGGACCTACATTGTCCTCTCTCAACGCTGGTATTGTCATTCCAAAATACCATACGTTTATAGAAGGTTTGGTCGCGTTCATCATGGATCCACCCACCGGCTTAGAGAAAATACATGGCATTGGGATGCAGTATCACCTTGTCTTCATTGAATACCTTCTAAACTACCGAGTGGGGTACGAGGAGATCGAGGAACGTGGCGAGTGTCTTCCTGCTGGACAGCTATATCCTGCTGAGCACGAGATTCTCGAGGAGCTTCAGACGGAAGAAGCTCGTTATTTTATAGAAATATGGCTGAAGACGCAGATGGCTCCTCGATGCTCCAAAATTCATGATTATTGGGCGAAGCATCGTGCCACTCCGTTGTAAGTGTAGTATCCTTCCTTCAGCAATCTGATACAAATCATCCAGACTTGGTCCATCAAATCCAGCCAATCGGACCCGTGTCTTGTCGGTTCCACCCACTGACCGTCAAGCGTATGACCCATCTATCTCTTCTGGGAACTTTATCTTATCAACACAGTAGGGGTCGACGCAGCTATTCTGTAGCATCTGCTCCAACACGATTGATTCAGTTCAATTCGGCAGGGGTGGGTCTGAGGAACAGGCAATATCTTCATCCCAATGTCAACCCAGTGAGGGTGATTTTACCAGTGGTGCAAAGGCTCTTACGACGTTGTTTCCTATGATTCCTATGATAATTTTACCGGTGTTGCGAAGACTCTTACAATGTTGTTTCCCATGATATTATTTCTTATTGGGCGAGGAAGTAGCCAAGATTATAACCTTGTCGGAACTGGCAAGCTGATATTATTGAAGGGCTCGTAATTATACTTTTATCTTTGCTTTCTCATCAATCTTAGTTGAAGACATGTCCCAGCAACTTCTGGGGCAGTGTCACAATGAGACGCTTTGCCCGACCAGAAATGCCCAGAGAACCGTTGTTTCTTCCATCATTGTCCCAGTTCTCAGCTACCAATCAGGAAGCCCTTTGCGCCGATTAGAAATCGAAGCCGTGGATGGAGACGAGTTAGCGGAGTTATTTAAATCCTCATAATTTTGTCTGGTGGGGCCCTTGATACTTACCTGGGCCAGTTGATGCGCTGCACCAAGTTTTTGGAGAAGACTAACAAATGTTTTGCACTTGGCAATCTCTTCAGGCTAAGACAAACAATGCACAAGGTTAATCAATGCACATCTACCATAACATAACATAGCTTGATTTTATCATCCCTGGATGGAGTCTTTCGACAACCTGCGAGGGCGGTTAATTGCTGTGTGATTTTGTAAGACTCTTGCTGTAATTTTGACCGCTTGAACTATGTTCAACTTGTCCATGTGAAGGTCTTCAACAAGTCAGCTTTATTCACCACCTGATTCCTGGAGATGCAAGATCTGGTCCGTAATTGAAGATATCAATGGGGATATGACAATGGCACAGCCTGGTTGGATGAATACAAGTACTGGTAAGTCAAGGATTTCCCCTTGACCTACCTACCTATCTGCTTACTAAGCTTACCATATATGAAACTCGGATCATCGGCAAGCACCATTTTGAATCAGAATTTTACTTTTTTTTTCATATTTTATTTATACACACTACTCTCACTGCATTGACCTATATCTCCCAAATTCAATCAAGTCATTCCTCAGACTTGGTTCCGAGATCTGAATAGATCGAGGTTTTTCCTTGCAGCAGATTATGTGTGGGAAAATGTCTTCAATTTTTGCTGCCATGTGACCTCGGCATGGTTCGGCTCACTTGCTATGGCTGACAGCCTGTGGGAAAAATGTCTTTGATTTTCACTGCATGCTTATTATTAGGTAAGCATTGGTATAGATGACTGTTAGCACACCAGGTGCAAACCAGATGACTGGCTGACAGTCTGTGGGAAAAATGTCTTTGATTTTCACTGCATGCACTGCATGTTTATTAGGTAAGCATTTGTATAAATGAACATCAGCACACCAGGTGCAAACCAGATGACTATTGTGCAAATAATAGATAGCTAAAAATTAATTGCACAAGCTAGTATAGGCAGAAGTGTGATAATCATAGGATCTATAATTTGAAGTGTCATGAAACAATAAA
>JABAJX010019956.1:0-18857 GCA_018221735.1 Termitomyces sp. K1Aa | reverse complement strand
ACTACCTTTCTTCGGAATGGCAAAAAGTAAACGTCCTTCAAGAACTTCCGCGTCTGCTTTGAGTGTTAGAAAGACATTGCTTGAGGAGAGATCACACAGCGCACTCATACTCGCACCGTTGAAGGTGTAAATGAGAGATGTAGAGTCTTTATAGGACTCGGAAAAATTGGCAATGAGCTTTCTTTGAACAAAATGGTGGCTGTGTCAAATGATTGTGGAAGAACACGTGTGTAACGGTCCACGGGCCGGCCGTCATCATCGATGCCATCTCACTGTCCGAAGTGCAGGCACTTCTGTATTTCCTGAAAATTTTGGAACCTTTTCATTGGAAGGCAAGGCGCGAGAGCAGGTTCTGGAAGTCTTCTTAGCCTTTGCCCCACGATACACATATTCACTAATTAATTTAATGATTACACCAACATATATAGTTTTATTTGTTGGTTACCTGTTATAGTTACTAGTAATTTGTTGAACGACGTTTCAACCCCACTGGACACTATGTACTTACACACACTTCGATTCCTAGATGCTGGCAAGGGTCATACTCACCCTGTCTGGGGATTTGACAACTGTTGTTATTGTTATTGTTATGACTGAACCATAAGTTGTGCACTAGTACAACGAAGATGCTATGGAACTCAGCGCCGTCCAGTCGACTCACCTACTTACCATGCTATTTAACATACTCCCAATCTGGAGTTCTTCACTGTCTAAATAGGCCCGGGACTGATGGTGAATTCCATAAAAGCCAGGATCGAATCTTTTGAGAGCATTGTCCACTTCCCAAGTCCTGCTACTTCTCGATGTTGGCTATCCTGACTTAGTCTTGCTTTATTCTTGGTACCGGAAGTGCTCAGTCATATCCCGTCGTGTACCTTGAAGCTGAGTGAAAATGGTACTTATAGTATTCTGGAAGGGAATATTTATAGGTAACTTAACTTTGGGATAGGCACATTTAGGACATTATATATGCAAGACATATATATATTATGGGCAGTGTTCAATCATTTGGCCGATTACCTCCTTGTGCAATATTATATCTATTTTTGGCGCGGCGGATTGAGGAATAGTGACGCCGTTTGGACAGGATGTAACAACCCTAGGAAAGTATCTATATGCATCCTTACATTCGTACTTCCATCTCTCACGTCCTGTCAAGGAGACATGCAACGTGGAGTTTACTGCCTTGCATATCACGTCAGATGAACATATGGTACTCGAGAACCTGACTGCCGATTGATCCCAAGCACTCCTTTTCTCACAGAAAGAGAGCAAATGAGGCTGTGGCATCAGGATCCACATGTTGCTAAAGGACGTTTTTTCCCGTGAGTATGGCATCAAGGTACGCCACAAGAAAGGCAAATATTGACGCTCGTATGTTATATAACCTGAGGAAGCTCTCAAGTTCCAGCAGCGACGAACAATGTCCTCGTGTCGCACCCGAGGCCGCGCTCGCCGCGCTTCATATTCAAGTTTCGGTAGTCGTACTCCTACCACACTACCTGGAGATAGAGATATTTTAGGAGGGCTGCCAACAACCCCTATACAGACGATCGCGAAACTATCTGCTCATAGCTCCGACCAAGAGGTCAAGATTACTGACTTCCAATATGCGGGCTCGTATAACTGGATTGAAAAACCTACCCCAACAATAATCGTACCAGGTATGGATTTGTCCACGATAATAGGAGAGGTTCGTGACTCGTGTGATTGCCAGGATCGCCCCGGCAATGGACCAATCGTGCGCCACCTTATCAAGTACACGCGGATGACGGAGTATCTTTTAAGGACCAGAATGGATATCGTTGTCCCAATAGTGTTCTTCTCCCTCTTATTACCGCCGTAAATCGCATGAGCACGCAAAACAAAGAAGAGTTTGATTGGGCCTCAGTCGACTTCGTCACTGATCGAAACAATCTTCGAAAACTTCTTCGTTGGATTAATAGTACTGCCAATGACTTTAGGATCGACGTCCAGCTTGCCGGAAAAACAGTGTTGTTTAATCGGTGGGAGAACCGGTACCAGGAGCAGATGTCTGGGAGAACGTATGGATTTAATTTCGAAAATGCCTCAACAAGTGCTGTTCCTGGGTGTGAGAGCAGCACAGGACATCATAGGATCGTACGATACGTGAGTTACATGGTTGTCGTGACATGATAGCATGAGACCTAAATCACGTTCTCGTCAGAATTTAAACGGCCTGGCACTCGTCGTTCGTTTCGAGGTGGACGCTTGTGTTTCTGCTGTATCTTCGAAGAGTTCTAAAAAGCCCCAAACCACTGCGTCTTCAACGTCAAGCGACGACCTTGACGACATCATTGGTACACTATCTGGTGTCAGTCTCCAAACAACAAGAGCAGCACCTCCCACGCACGCTGCAGAAGGCTCTGAAACGTTTCCAACCATCACCGTCATTTCTGGAGGATGTGTTGTGCCCCAGTCATCGATCATCGAATTAACGACCCGTTCCATTAATTACGCATCTAATTTCGATTGGAAAGAGAACTATCCACAACTCTTCCTTTCACAGACACCTCATCACTTCCTGGCCGTTCACGAAAGAGGGCGTTTCACAGAGGTCAATAAAAGAAAGCTGGAGTCCTCTGAGCTCAAGAAGATAGCGCTTCAGGAAATCGAAGGGGACCTCAAGAAGTTGCGACGTCTCTTGGATCAGATCAAAGAGTTGGTGAAGAAGCATGGCGAGAGGGGACGGCTCAGTCTCGTCTGCCAGAATGGTGTGTTAAAGGCGTACGAAAGGACGTCCCAAGCGAGTTGCTTGCCGGATGAGGCGTTGAAGCTGTTCGACAAGTTATGAAGTAGGTGGTGCAGGCGATTTTTAATCCTCGCATTCAAGAAATCATGTAATTGTACTGAGCTAGTATGGGTCGCACGTTCTTGACTTTTGTGAGTGGCAAGCGCATCACATAAAATGAAGGATGACCTCCAACGGGATATGTGGAGATTCCTCGAAAGTTCTTGCAAAAATTGACAAGTGTACTGTGTAACTGTTCGGTGAAAGCTCGGTTTACCAAATGCTTGACTGCCAAACACAGTGATTTGCTCAGCGGCCTTGCGTTAACCTGTTATATTTTCAAACTTCCACAAGTAGTTTAACTGGTCTATCCTTGTTCCTTCTTGATCATTGGAACCTCCAGAAAGTTGAAGAGTATCCAGGGTGAAGTCCATCAGAGGCCAAGTTTCGTTCCTACCTTCTCTAGCAACGCGTGCACACTGCAGATTGCCGTGGTTCTACTATCTTGGCGGAAATCCCCTCGAGAGTCAAGGTTGTGTCCCGAACTCGAGAAACGGAGGATTGAGGGCCATATCGAAGATCGACCTCAAGTCGAACGTATTTGTAGCAATTATAACAAGCGGCATCCCTTCTTTGCCGTTCGAGTCATACTATCTCTTCTTCCGCTCTTCTACTAATAGTCAGGTCGCCTTTGACTTAGGACCCAGCTTTTTTCGACCTTCGTTCCTCCTGAGTTTTGACTAAAACTTCATATGTGTCAAGGGGTGGCAGCTTGGCAATGCTTGTGAACTTGCATCTCTGGGGTCTGAAATTCAAACACTATGTTGCTTGATAAAGCAAGAATCTAGGATACTTGCGACCTGTATTGTACAGTGCTTTACCATCGATTAAATTCTTTTCAATTATCATAGACGGATGGATACCCTCCCTCATCTGTTTCCTAGGTCGCTAGGTTTGACGACTCCTACGGATTACCGGTATGTCCGACACTTGAGCTCCAGCTTACAATCTTGGCCACATGCGGCTCGAGCACCTGGTTTACAGTAAAGAACGTTTGTGTCTCATCAACGGTCCAGGCAAGTGGATCTTTCTCCGCCCATCTTTTCAGTTTAGAACAAGTCGGACCGTCGGGATTCGGTTCAATTGCCTACTTCTGATCTTTGACTGGGATCGACCGTGCTTTCTTTATAGGAAAAGACGACCAGGTATCCTGATCCTGATGTCCTTGAATCAGACGATCACTGACATGTATGCCGAGGGCACAATGAAATATCGGAATTTCTGTACGTTACATCAGGAAATTCCCAAAAAGCTGGTGAGCTGGTGGGCTGGTAGCACTCGAAATGGGATGGATCGTTCCCTCTGCCCGAACCTGAGCCCTCGTGATTCCTCAGGGATTAAGCGAAGAGTAAGGGATGCAAAATCTCATCTCAGGTCACTCGCATCGTGTTTGACACGATAGAAAATGGTTGTTACAGTTCTCCAATTGACGCAACCTTCGGGACGCCATATCACCGGAAAACTACTCACTGTGTTTTTGTATTCGTGCGCATCAGCAATATGTAATCAGGCCTTACAATCGGTGCGTCACCGCATTGACCTTAATTGCTGTGGTAATCTTTTCGTTACCGAGCTGCTGGTATCTCTCAACCGGTCCGCCTCCGCTTCTTTGGCGTTCGGGATTTGTTTACAAAACCAGCTATCTTCCTGTTGAAAATTCAGATGTTAGGGTCCTACATTGAAGCTACGCATTTCCATGCCACAAACCTTAAGTTCGAGGGAAACCTTGTGACGAACCTTTCTGGAACGGTGATTTCCACACTAGTATTCTGAATGACCAAACATGGAGAGCCTGGAGCTTAGCCTCTGATTGACTTGCCATCTCAAAAAGTTCTGTCGTAATCGAGCGCCACAAAGCCCTCATTGGCGCATTCTAACGTGGGAAGCCACCCAACAATCCTCACAGAAAAACGGGTGGCCAACAAATGCGCATTCTTATTAAACTAGAACTGCATCACCACTTGAAGACCGAAACAATTCATGTCGAAACAGGTCAAGATTCCGAAACAAAATCTCAAAATTTTCATTTTATTTTGAAAGAGACGAACGTGTTTGATCCTTTATTGATGAAAAATATCGTGATAAGGATCAGAAAAAGAGGACTTGGTGTTTACCAAGTTCAAGGCCGATCTCATGAACCGGAGGTTAAGCAATATCCCGCTTGTTATCTATCTCAATCTTCTGTTTCAGGACCTGATTGCGAATATATAATCAGTATCTCGGTATAAACGTGCACATAAAAGGTAGTAAGAAGATATCAGAAGGAAGGCAACGGAGTAATCCACTCGGTGTTTGCGCTCTCGGAAGTGCGAGTCATAGGACTCATGTATCCGTATTCATTTCATCACAAGGAAGGATAAAGAAGATAACGTGAACGGACAAAGCAGCTCACCTCACACGTCCGGAAGCGACACATTTTCCTAAGGTTATCGTATCAGCATTGACAAGGAGCACGCTTCGGCAAGTATATGCAACTGATAAACTATTGAATCAGTACAAAGTTCGATGCGCAACTCAAATAAAAAGGAAGATCAGAAGGAAGGCAACGGAATACTCCACATGGGGTTTTTGCGCTCTCGGAAATACGAGTCGAAACTCTATCATCCGTACTGGGGTCATCAGGGGCGAAGAGGCATGGCAATGGAGTAATCATCGAAGGGGAAAGACTCACGGTTCATGCCGTCATTTTTACTCCGAGCTCCACGCTAAGTAGTATACATGGTAAACCAGTTTGGTGCTGACAGGCAAGAGAGTCAGTCAGTCACAGGATATGAGAAGACAAAGAGTATATAGGGTCAGAAGGAAGGCAACGGAGAAATCCACACGGTTTTTGCGCTCTCGGACACTCGAGTCGTAACTCATTAATCCGTAATTGTTTTCATCACAGGACAAGATATACCTGAGACCAATTGAATGCTCACCTGCTGATCGAATACGATCGATTTAGTATCGCTAGCAAGGAAGCCATAGATGTTATATCCTAGCGACAAGATGTCAGCAACACTGAGATAATAGAGAGAGTGAGGAAGGTCAGAAGGAAGGCAACGGAATGATCCACTTGGTTTTTGCGCTCTCGGATGTGTGAGTCGTAAGACTCGAGTATCCGTAACTGGTTTCATCAGAGAGTACGACTGCGCAGGGCGTCAGATGCATGAACAGACATGGGCTCACCATTTCCATTAAGTGTCATCATAGTATTGAACGCTTGTAACAGGACCCTCGGACTTGTCTCTGCATCGAACGTAGTAGACGGAGAGCAGAAGTTGAAAAAAAATACACTGCCACTTGAGGATATTACATAATTACACATAAAAAGAGATGTTCATTCAGACTGCAAAAAGATTCATGAGAAGATTCATGAGATGGAAGACCGTTCTACGGGACAATAACTACGGTAAAATAAGATACTAACAAATGTCGTCAAGTCAAAAGAATGTGTATGAACTCCCTCTGAATATTGTTCCCAATGGGATAATGCCAGTGTGACATTCGAATATGGGTATCCTATGCTGATGTTCAAGTGCATGTGAACGTAAAGCCAAGAGAGGTAGATGCTTTGGGGAGGATGGCGAAGGGATGACTATGGATGAAGGGGGAAGGCGTACGTAACAAAAGATAACTACCTGGTCCACATGGTCCAAAGGTCGGCCAGGCCGGAGAGTATGCGATGATGGATAGCGATAATATTAGCAAATACAACTCAAGTCAATGGGAGTCTGCGCCCGAGGCAAGAATGCAACAGGCAGAAGTCTATAGGAGAAGTGCAACGATGCTCAAGGTCACCATTCCCATTGTCGCTCCAACTGCGACCGCCACTTGACTCGCTGGTGCATCGTTGCTCTTCTTTTGCAAGAGAGAGCGTCGAGCTGGCGGAGTCTTGACACCATTTCCTGCTGACGTGGTGGCAGTGGGGACGTTCCGTAGCAGGGTTGTCGGGAGCATGTTTGGCGTTGTCGAAATCTGGAACTGGGGTGCGAGGGGAGCGCCGTCGAACTGGAACAGATGGAGCTTGTACCCGGTGACCGGGTCTTGGAAAATCCGCCATTGAGTATAGAGTTCGGTACGGTTGTAATCCTCAAGGAAATTAGAAACGGCTGCGCAAGGGTCTTGAATCTGCTGATAGCCGTCGCCGAGGGGTGTCATTGTGATTGACCCATTACCATTTAGTTTGTAGTTGCCGTGTACCCAGTTGATAATACCAGTGATACACGTTGGTTCCGAACCTGGGCCAAAAAGTTGAAACATGAGTAAAGAGTAATACGCAGACACTGCTCACCATTCCCATTGAACCGATACCGAGCAATTTCGTAAAACCCATCCTGAGAACTGTGTCACGTTAGTGAGACTCCTGTCTTCATACTAGAAGCTACGCAATCTTACAATGAATACGAGATTCCTGTTGTTGGGGGGTAGTTGAATGTTTGATTGGCGGGATTTGCAAACCCCTACGTGGTTTCGAAGTCAGTACGCTTCCGTTAATAGGTGGTAAAGGAGACTCACAGGTCCTGTAAGTACTTGCTTGCTACCTGAGCTCCAAGTGCCCACAATACTTGTCGCGTTGTGGTCAATATCATAGACAATGTCTTGTGAGTACACCGAGGGTGCAAGTGATGCAATGGTCAGGCAAAGGAGCGGCGTAAGGATCATTTTGTAGGGGTTTGGTCTATAGATTTCGAGAATAAGGAGTCTTCAAGGCTAGAATCTCCTGGATACCGACACGAGCTTGAATTACCAGAAGCAAGGGCGAAAGAGGGCAAGAATGTCGACGGTCGGCGGGCGCAGCAACAACGAGAGAAGAATATACTTGTTTGCGGATGTTTGGCCCTCCCTTATTTGTTGGACTGATCATTGTGTGTGGCAACCCTCATCGTTGCCATGTGCCATATCATAAAGAGATTCAATAGAACTTGGCCGTCAGCTTTTCATAACTGGATATGAACTTGATCATAATGTCAGAAGCAAGGGACGCGTGTAGAAACCACACGAACAGTTGTGATGATGATCTTCTAAAAAAGGTTGTTGGCCTTACGGATGATAGAAGGGAATACATGAGAACGTCTACTTATATAGGTGTACATTAGGATCAAAAACTGTTGGTGACATCCACTCACACACTGGGGTGTAAGGTAGACGGATGTCTTTGGGAAGGTATGAATGCAATGGACCTCAGAAGTACAGAGAGCAAATGTCCAGATCTGTGCTAGTGCGTATGGCATTGAGGTGAAAAGAAGTAAAAATGATGCTGTGTAGTAATTTTCTCAGTCTTTTTTCAGTTCCCGTCTTATCACAAACACTCTCTCGCCGTCCTGAGTTGTCGTCATCTCTTGGATACCTCGGATGTTGCCTAGACCTTGGAGTGCCGTGCTGCCCCTGGCAAGAACCACATACATTTCCAAGCCGTCACCAACCTGAAGAAGGATAAATCAGAACTGATCAGCTGGAAGCGCGTGACACAAGGTTCATACCTCAATGTGCCGTTCAGTTGCACCCGTGAACGAATCAATCACGAGGGAAAGTACGGTAGACAAGGGCAGATGCGCGGGGAACGACGTGCCAGGAGCAGGTGTTTGGTTCTTGTAGTAGATCTGAAAGGGAAAGAGAAGCGACGTCAGCCACTACGCGAGAGAATAAAGGCGGAAGAAAAAGCAAATAAGGTGAAAAGGCGCGGGAATAAATCGGTGAAGGATCGGGATTCGGTGGACGGGCAGAGCACGGGAACACAGTAATAAAAAAGTGGAATATCAAGTTGATTTGGAGTGCGAAAACGGGTGGTTTCATGTTGATTCGAACTCACTTGATTGTCCAAGAAGGGTTGAACAAGTGATTGGGCAGCACCTGCCGCGCGACACGCCTCGCGTTCATACGAACCCACAGGATCAAATGAATATACAGCGCCGGTGCCTAGACACAAGTAAGAATAACAAGTTGTTAGCATTTGCGATGCAAGTAGTAGAGCGGATTGCGCCAAAGAACGAGATCGGACTGCGGAGGAGTAGGTTTGTGAAAATAAGTGACATATACATACCATCGTCTTCAATTCCTCCGAGGATGTTGTATACATAGTAGGGGAAGAAGCGACGAGCATAGAGCATGGTTTGGATTAGACGAGCAATTGCCCGGAGAGGCATATCTTTCGCGTGTGCATGCCGATACCACTGCAACGAACATAAGATATCTTAGAGTCGCACGAACATATTGATGACGCACCTCGAGACGCTGCCTCACGCTCTTTACAAACATATTACCGTCCGCGGCAAACCCATTCACAGCCAAGACCGCTCTGTCCGTCCTGAAAGCAAAGTAGTGAATCGGACGCAAAGATAAAAGTGGATCGAAACACACAATCTGAATACCTTTGGTGCATAGCGCGTCTGGATGCTGTAACCTTCACTCTGTCTGGTATCGCCTGCGATGACAGTGAAGTCGGCACCAGCAATGGCCAAAATAGTGCCACCATTTTCGGAGTATGGGTTGAACTGACGCTGCTGTGGCTGAGCGATGGACACCATGATGGAAGAGGAGGGAAAGGAAGGACTTTGGAATGGGAGTGGATAAAGGCCGCGTAATGGACACGGGCAATGGCGCGTCTATGCGTGGGAATTCTGACTCTATTTATGCCGAACTTTTACCCTCTTCGAGAACTCTTCATCCACGCTACGTTCCTCGACTCTTAAAGGTTTACGGCTGCACACCGGCGTTCACCCGTCCTTCTTTGATTCCAGATTTCCCGTTCTTCCACATGTTTCCGCCGTAATTCTGACAACCACCCCATTTTCTACATTCACCGAGGACTCCCCGGTGTGTGCCACTAATACTACACGCGACAACTCAGTGCTTCATGATCCCAGACACTCACGGTGAAATCCAAAAGTGCCTATATCTGACTCAAGACGCAGTTGTCAAGACTGCGGTTGTTCAATGAGTATCACTGAACGACATGTGCAGGTGTGATGACGCAAATGCCGGCCACTCGGAGCGGTAGCCTTTGTCTTCTTGGTTCTCAAATCCCATGTTACAATCGATAGTATAGTCCCACATCTGTGGGTTTATTCTGGTCTGATGACCAGCGGTTTTCTCCAAAAAGACGTGTGAACGCCCCTTTAAAATTTCAGTCCTCCCTCCTTCGTATGTGGCTTGACCTCCCACTCTCATGTCGCACACCCATGCGCTGGCTCGTGCAACCCTTCATTTTACCTCTCACGCCCAACTCTGCGCGGACGTGCACAATCTTTGTCAAAAGATCAAACATTGATCTTCTTGTTCCGCGTGCAAGTCCTTTTTAGCACGTCGTCACACCGCCAATCTCATCCTGCCGTGGAGTGGGCCTTTCTCGATCCTTCTCTTCATCATCCATCTGCTTGTGCTCGTTCTCTTGAAGAGGCCTGCATGGGGCATGCCATGTTGTTATCTACAGGTTACTCATAAACGAAATCAACCAGACTTTTTAATGTTACATTCATTCCCATGTGATCTTAGTCCGTCAAGTTCGCAATAATTTCCCCGATAGTTGGCGTTTTTTTTCTCCTTTTCTGTGCCCCCCTTGCCCACAGTATATATCCATCACACGATTCAAGACCCGTCTACAGAAGGGATGTCATCCGTCACATCCCTGACCGATTCACAGCCACCCTTTCTGATGTTGTTCTTGGCGAGGTCACTTCGAGTCTCATGAAGAATCGTGTCGTAATCTTCTGCTCGAGACTTCGAGTTTAACATGTATCTCATACTCGCAGAAACCACGAACGATTCTCGACTTGGCGGCTCCACAAACCTCGGTTACAATTTGCTCTGAGAAATGCCTCAGTCTTCTCTGCTCGCGCGGTTGTCGGCCGTGTACTTATCAAGTACGATTTGCTCAGTGTATGCATGTTGTTTATGTGGATAATGCCAGGATGCCAACCATAAACGGCATGGTTGACAATCCTCACTTCAGAAGGTACCATCGCCAAAGGATCTCTCCTTAGCCCATCTCAAAGGGTTTCGTATATTTTGTCCTCGTTTAGCTCGGAGAAACTTCTATTGGCCGAAGAAAGAGGTGGCTGCGATGGACCCCTGCATTCCACAAGGCTAGCATATATATTTATCTTTCCCGAGTGAAGATTTATCTTGTTTCCGCGGTCTTTGAAGTTCCAGAATAACAAAGGTGTATTTTTGTGTTTCATGAGTGAATATGGAACCACTTCCACCACGATTATCGGTCGGTTTCTCGTTCAAGGTCCGTTTGTCACCAACTTGAAATGCTTGAAGATTAGTGTGTCGATGTGTGTGTACTGCTAGAAAGTGTGACATGCTATAGATGGTACTTTTCTGTTTTTTTTTTCCATTATAAAATTTGTCTCTCACAAAGTTCATTCAAGTTGTGACGGGTGACAAACAAACACATGTTCAACTCAGTGAGCGCGTGGCGTACTAGATTTTGCCGCTCTCGTCTCAAGTGTACTCGGGAAATTTATTCTCTATATACCTATACAACAGTAACAATGACTTGGATACACGGAAGTATCAGTTATTCTACTGTCATTCAATTCTTCCGAAGATACTCCACAAAGGTAATCGAACCGTGGCGCCGCCCAACGTGTCTCGTTGATCAAATGTAGAGTTTATCGGTGGATGCTGGCATACAGGGTTAGGCCCATATCTCGCAAAAATCTCTCACCGAACGCCGGAAGGCGCCAGTCAAGAAATCGGTGTAATCAAAACAAAATCAATTATCAAAGTTAGTATGATGGTAGTAGGCTCAGCTTCCGTTTGATTTGGGTTGCTCAAGACAACGGAGAAAGGAAGATGTATTGGGTATATCTACTGATAACGCATCTGGGAACATCAAGTTCTGATACGGCTGCACCACTGTTTGATTCTCGGGCGAATCGGATTCTTAATATTTCTTATCTACAGAACATATTTTGTGATATCAACGTCGAATGTCAAGTTCGCTACACGCGTGAAGCATTATGTACAAAAAACTTAGCGCTATCTCCCACTAGCTGAAGGCCGCCCAAAGTACACTTATCTCGAGTTGCCGTGATCGTCACTGTCAGTAGTTCCACCATATCGACGCGCTGTCCAATCGGAGCAGAAGTAATTGTATCCATGTGCGTATTACAGTTTGAAGACATTGCATTCTAGACGTTGATGATACGGATATTCTTGTTCCCGAAAGCTTCATTTCCACGTCGAAAGTGTTATCTTTCAGGGTCTAAGCTCGGTGGCGTATGCAGCCGATCAAACCAACTTCTTGTTATTTGACGGTTCGTCCCTCATGTCAGTGTCACCAAGAGGTTGATATCTCTGACCAACTTAAGCACCCCACACGATTGAGACTATTAGTGCAAATGAGGGTTCGATATTCACGAAGAAAAACGTAAACTCAGAATGGTGGTCTATTCAAAAATATCAATACCCCAGTTCTTACTCATGTCAACACTCCGCTCAGGTTTGTGGGACGCGGCGGCCTGTTCCAACTTCTCTGCTAGGGCAGGTGGGATCTTAGTGACTTTTTAGTAGAAATGTTAGACATATGCAAGAGTTTGGAGAACGTGTTACTTGCTTTGCAGATTCTCGATAATGCGAGACGGTGTCACGCTCTTGGGTAGAACGATGTTCTATAAACGATAGAATCACCCCCCATACTCAAAAATAGACTCGGAAAACGTGACATACCCCACGTTGGACTTGCCATGATATCAAGACCTGAGCAGGTGTGATGCCCATTTCGGCAGCAATCTCCTTCACCTAGATATGTGTCTTTATGAGATATTACTACAGCAGATATTAGGATCGGACGGATCTTATGATAAAACATACCTCAGGAACTGCAAGAGAGTCCTTCACACGGCTTGTGCTTCCCAAGGGAGAATAGGCTTCGAGGAGTAAATTGTTTTCCCTCGCCCACTATGGAAAAACATTCAGAGATTAGGATAAAAAGATGATCACGACGATATTTGGGACCTTGACGAGTTCGGGCTGTGGATTCCAGTAACTGAGTTCGACCTGACAAAGTCCAGAACATAAAGTGCAGGGAGACTGATCAAGATACCTGATTGACTGCAGGCTTAATTTTGAGAGGGTTTCTTGTAAGATTCTGGATTCTAAAGATAGCATGATGGCAAATGATCCCGACTACAAAGGCGAACAGGACATGCCTGCGGATATTGAAGCTTCGAACATGTTAACTTCGCAGTCGCAACGATGATCAGAAGTACCCACTTGCTAATTCCAATGTTCCTAACCTTGCCTTTCTCGACCATCTCTTCCAGCTTTTGCCAAGTCGGATAAGGGTTAGCAGTAAGTTCCTCGTTGAGGGATGAGTCGATATCTTGTGCAACGGGCCTAAAAATAAGATGCATATCCAATTAGTTTCTGAGGAAAGAATGGTCACGGTGAAGAAGACAGCGACCAATGAATCAAGTAAAGGTCAAGGTAGTCAGTTTGGAGGCTCGCCAAACTCTGGTCAAGGGCGGGTTCAACATCCTCGGGGGCGTGGAACGTATTCCAAAGCTGTTAGCGGATATACTATTCCGTCATCGGCGTCAATGATTGCGAGTGTGCATACTTACCTTTGAAGTCAACCAGATATCTTTCCGTGGGACGCCGCTCGCTTTGATCGCCTGACCAACTTCAGCTTCATTCTGCCGATGCGTTTAACGTTGGTTTCGAGTTCGAAATGTCAGTGTGGGCACACCCTATAGATCCAAGCCCCATCGATATGTCTATAACCAGCTTTTAGGGCAGCCTGTAAGATCCGTGAGGCAATTGAACGAGATGCGTCTTTAATTGATAATTTACATCCACAGCAATGCCAACCTCATCCCTCCTGGCCTTCCAGACGCCTGTTGTGTTGAGAAAATAATTGGTGTTAGTAAGTATGAGGGGTGCTGTTGTAAGTTCAGCTTATTACCAAGCGCAACCGAAGGTATCTTGTCTCCAGAAGGCAAGCTGTAATGGCTTGGCAGCTCAGTTCGGCCAGTGTGAAGGCCTTTATAGCACCCCCTGAAGATTCTTGGGAGCCCGACGCTGCCAATGCGCGAAATGTGTTGGATGCCATACATCATGATGATGATTCGGACGCACGTGGAAGAATGAGAAAACGAATGAACCTGTTTAGTGAGACTTCACAGGGATTTCAAGGAGTGCGTTTCCCCTTGATGATGGATATTGTGAGTTAAATTCATGACTCGCCGATATGTTGAAAGTTGAAAGAGCTACGATGACCTGTAAGCGCCGACTCTAATTTTACTATTTGTTTTCACAATAATACGTATTGTATAGTAAGTAGTCTACCAGAAACTACTTGAACACAATGGCGGTCCAGAATACTGGGGACTCGATGGAGTCGCGTGGTATTAGCTCAAAACAGAACGTCTTTGGAATGCTCGTGTCCAAAGTATGAGATGCCCATGCAAGAAAAGCCTATTGAATGAGCATTATGTAGTAAGACCATTGGTACTTGCTCGTTGTTTGCTCAAACTATGGTCATCGGTATCGGCATGTATTGCATGCTACTTACACATTGTCCACAGGGTACGTTATAACATCTTTCATCAAACTACCAGGTGAACTCTTTGCCATGCTCATCAAGGAATAGTCCTGGAACACTGTCGGTTAGTGCACGGAATTTAGACTGTCAGAAAAGACTGACCTGTAGGTCCATCCTTGTCCAAAAGAGCCCAGGGTAGTAAGATCTCGGCTCCGGCTTTCACAGACTTGCCTCCCTCCCGGAAGTTGTTCAACTTCGTTGAAGTGAAACCAGGAGTTATGGCATTGACTTTGATACCTTCCTTGCGAAGTTCAAAGGCCAAAGCAATAGTATACGAGTTGGCAGCGGCTTTAGAGGTGTTATAGGCGACAACGTGCAGATAATCTGACTTAGATTGATGATTATTTGAGGCCATATCGGTGCTGACGTTGAGTATAACTGCTTGAGAAGAATTCCGGAGGAGGGAAAGGAACGTCTGAGTTGTTTGGATCATGCCATAGAAGTTGGGCTCAAAAGCCTCACGGATTACGTCCAAGGAGACTGTGGTAGCCTCCTGATTCTTGTTCAGGAGACCAGTGCCTGGGGAAGAAACGTCGATTGAATGCTTTTATATGAGGTGTTAACCTACTTACCTGCGTTGTTGACCAAAACATCTAATTTCCCCTCCGCCTTCTCAATGATATCTTTGGCCGCAACGACAGATTTAATATCAGTGACATCAAGCTGAACAAGTTTCACATTGAGACCCTCCTCTCTAAGCTGGGCTCTGTACAGGATGCGATCAGGACGAAAACATGATTCTTGTCATACCGTACTCACTGTGCTTTTTGGCCCGAGACTTCGTTCCTTGAAGCAAGATAAACGATATGGTCCTTCTGCGCCAAAAGACGAACTAGCTCGAAACCAATACCAGCATTTGAACCTTGGATGGCGGGATGACGGCCAAATAGACAATGGACAAATCTTTACTAGCTTACCAGTTACGAGAATTATTCTTGACATCATTGAAGTTGGAAGATGATATCAATTATCAGACGACGAAGATATGTTTGGGCTCAGAATTCCGGAATTGGTGGAAAAGGTTCTAGGTGTGTAAGTAGACCCCTTTGGTGCAATCTCATCATGATATCATAATCATCATGATCATGATTCAAATTGCCCTTGCAACTATCGAGGTTCATGTAAGGATATATATATACTCACTGTTGTCGAGTGTGTTGAATAGATCGCAGGTTTACCCGAAAATGTGAAGCATTTAGGCTGACAATCCAGCAGATTCGAATGACCTTCAGGACAAAGGGTTGAAACCATTGAAATTTCCTTGATCAACCAACGATCAATAATTACAAACAACGCGTTGTCCAGTTTAGAAAGAAATCCATGACCGGCCTATTAAGCACTTGAAGAGTAATATAGACAAGCGTTACAAAACATATCTGAAGTCGCGATTTTGATGATCGGTGAGGTCCAAGAATTCCTTCACGACGACATTGAGATTACTTTTCCGATAAGCCCAAAGAGTTACGAACCTTGTCAACCTTTACTTGCTCAACAATACCATTTATACCAAGATTCTCGATGTACACATTATCGTAGGTGGTATCATATGGTTCCATATCGCGAAGCCTATTCTCTTTCTCGAGAAGCCAGCGAATAGCCAGGACTAGACATATGCAGGCAATGTAAGTGATCCCGATTATAATCCAGGGGATGTGGTTTCTATCTAACAGTCAGTCTTGAATGAAATCGAAGGAGTTGAATCAGACCTTGGCTTGTACTTTTCTTGCCACATGAACGGACCAGCAGCGTTTCCAATACAATATGCACACAGCATGATAGCATTTACAGTAATCCTCTTCGTGTGTCCCGAAGTCACGCTTGAAAGCCAAGACAACGAAAGAACAAAACCGGTTGTTCCAACGCCTAATGGTAAAAAAGTCTATATTAGAAGTTCATCAATGAACTGCTGGTCGCTCGCACCGCTAAGCCATACGCTGAACAGGAGACCGATTTTGTCATTCCAGGGCAAGAAATTTACCAGAAATACACCAAGAATGTTTGGAACAAAATAAATGGCCGATATATAGGCCCTACTGTTATTCAATCTTGCGGCTAGAGTGGTCCCGGTCCAAATGGTGACAATTTCCACAACACCATCAACACAACCGAGCAAAGTGGTTTGAAGAGGAGAAAAACCGAAGGAGTTCACTATGATCTGGCGCTGATTACTGAGGGAGTTAGGGATATTAGTGAGTGCAGCGAAGAGCGCGAAAAGCCAGGTCTTCAGATCGAAGAATGCCTCCATCATTCTAACGGGCCATGTTGAGCTTGATTAATACTAGACAGAAGGTTCCACAGCGGTACATACTGCTCTTTTTTGAAGTGCTTGTTCTCCACACCAGTTTGATTGACCTGTAAAAGATTCAGCAAACCCAATGAACGAGTGCAGCATGCCAGTCAATATCTACCTTAATCCGTTGAACAGCAACCACGCGTTCTTCTTTTGTGAGAAACCATGCATTCGTAGGTGAATCCGGGAAAAAGAACCTGGATAGTCCTCCATTTAAGACGGAATACAACCTGTTGTGATAACAAGACATGCCAGAATGCTGCTGCGGTAATGAGTGTAATCATTCCAGTGATGATCATAAGCCTAAGTAGACTAGATTGAGTCTACGAGTCTCATGAGCAGGTCGAAGTAAAATACCATTGCCAGGGCTCGAACTTGCTGGTCTTGATGTGCAAAGTACCAAAGCTAATGAAACCGGAAATAATCTGGGCTGGAAAGTCTCTCGATACAGTCACAACGAGTCAACAATTCATCACATACCTGATCCATTCATGAGGACTATGATGTAAAGAGAAATGTCAAAGTCATTTTCCAACAGCTCAATAAATTTCTTACACCAGTAACCGACCCTCAATGTTTGCTCAGCCCTGGTGTAGAACATCGAACTAACAATGAGGAAGCCAGCTGTAATTGACCCTTCACACATTCCAAGGATCAGGCGAACGACTAAGAGACCGGCGAAGTTCTTGCAGGCAGCATGGGTGCAAAGAGCAATGGCCCAGGTAGCGATATTGAGGCTATACAGCGTGACGGATCAACTAGTATTCATGAACCAGAGGGAACACCAAACCTCATCCACTTTCCAACAGGAAAACGCTGGAGCGCCAAATTCTGTGGAAACTCGAAGACCAGATAGGAAAGGTAGAAAATAGTTCCAAGCCTATGAGAATTCAATTCCACCGCTTAAACCACTCAGTTGGAGTAATTACCAATTATATCTAGAAAGCCCCCACTTGTGAACAAGCAATGTACATATGAAGACGTTCTGACATACTGGTTGGTAGTCAAATGCGTCGCTTCTCTACGTCGTTGTAAATAATTGGTAATTGGTAATTTGGTATAGTAGCGCCGACTGGATCGCACACCTGATCCCAAGAATCGCTGCTGACCCAAGTGTCGTCTTGTCCATGTATTGGATCCTTGGAAGCCATGATGTCGGCAATCACATACTATGAGCTAGAAGTCCTTCCATGCTTACCAGTAAAGGACTGCTACGTGTCAGCGGTAGGATGGTTGAACGACACACGATAACTTACTGCACATCAAGGGAAGGATGTGATAGTCAATCTTTTTCCTGTGTTTTAAGGCTTGATCAGCATTCAAGGAGTAGCAGCCTCAACATATGTACCTGACCCTCAATGCTTCCGCCGGGTCGATCTCCACGTCCCCAGTCGAAAGCTCAGCAGCGGTATCGACGACCTTTGTTAATACTGCGACATGGTCGTTTTTCTCGTGGGAAGCCTTTGTGTCAATGACTTGCTCGTCGTTTGACTTTCTAGGGTTGACGTCTAGTCCCATGTCGGAAGACTTAGATAGCAAGTGAAGCAAGGGTCACAAGACTGGGTACGAGAAGCCGAGGTACTTATACACTCTGAAATGTTTACGACAACCATGTGGACAGACAAGCGTAATAAGAAGGGAAAGTTAGGTACCTTATCAGCAAATAAGTTTGAACATCTGGAATCTTAGGTAAATGAAAACTTTCGTTTGAACATCGCAATCTGGATAATCCCATTATCAGGTCAGACGATATGTAGACTCTGTTTTGAATGATTGAAACCCTGACATACCTGGAATTGAGTGCATTGAACACGAATCTAGATGCTGATGCTGTAAGTACATGCAAAAGTAAGTTCGATCGAGAGTCACTGATGAATGTCATCCGTCAGATGACTCAAGATCTTCAGGAGACATTTAACGCGACTGATCCGCAACATAGGAAAGTGGGGTGGACGGTACAGAAGTACTATCCCCTACTGTGAAGTACTATCCCCTACTGTGAAGTACTATCCCCTACTGTGAAGTCGGCACCCCCCCTCAGTCGGCAGTAACAGATCGTCACTACCACGTGACCAATAAGCGACCTTTGCCGTTTCAGGTTCCGACCGGCATTACTATTGAAAATTTGACGTTCTGCGTTACGCGATCAAAAATACTTGATCGTCGACTCTGGCATCATACGGCAACCGTGACAACAGAGTGACGAACTCCAAAGTCGA
>JABAJX010019954.1:0-19230 GCA_018221735.1 Termitomyces sp. K1Aa | reverse complement strand
TAAACTTTTGTACCTACTACATGTTTTGCCATTGGTTCGAGAAATCTTTCCTTTTGCATATTTTTTATTTTTTTTTGTGCCCGAAATACCCAGCAAAGTGGGAGGTAAACCAAGCAGTTCGCTGTGGTCGTCCCGAGTCTCGTCTCTATCACCGAAGTAAACGTTCTATCGCTCCCGTATGCGACTGTTCGAATTGAGAGAGATGAGAGCGGTGCAATTGTGGACGTGTCATTCGGAAAGGGGTATGGGCTACTGATTGGTCATGATGATGAGGCGTTTCCGGGGGTGCCTGGTACGAGTACAGGAAGTCGCAATCGGCGAGACATCGAGAAAAGCTCTTCAGACTCAAGCTAGAATATAGTATAGTATGGATGAGAAGTTCCAACTTCCCAGTGGGCCAAAATGCAACCGAGTATAAACAAGTGACCAGAGCAATTGAACGCATCATTATCATTATCCTCTTTGCTTCTTTGTCGATGTCGCATTCTGTCCTGTCGAATAGCCATCTCGAGGTCGGCCATTAGGAGATTAATTGGAATAAGTAGAATCGAGACCATCAATTACCGCAAGCAACGAAGAAAATGAAAAAAAAAAAAAAAAAACACAGAACACCTGTCAACGCAAATTACGCAACTGCAGCCACGAAGGTTTCCCTTGTGTGACGTGTATCGGTGATTGCCTTGATCGTATCATTGATCGTATCTACATACTTAGTTTTTCAATGGAATCATATCCATTGAATCGTACATCCGCGGTACGACAGAAACCCCCATCTACAGAATAGCGGGAACAATAGAATAGCGGGGAGTAAGTTCAACGCCCGACTCCCGAGATATGTCTTACATATTTTACTTAAATACTTGGAGACCACCCTTTCTCCATCATCCATCGCACCGAGCATCCAGAGTACCGTACCCTCCATTACTCTTGCATGTATGTGACTAACCCTCTCCTTCTTAGTTTTTTGTTTGCCAAATTCGAATTCCATCCGCCCAGGGACTTAAGTTGAATTCTTCAGAATCAGCTCAAGGTCGCCAAGAAAGCCTGTGAGCTCTGTCTTTTCCGAGAGACGGACTTAGGTCTTCATCAAACCTCGCTAGTAACAAGTTAGAATCGCCCTTGGTACGTTTGGTCATTACAGTAACTCCCTCACGTGTCATCGATGTATTTTCCGCGATCAGGGACCGGCGGTTGATTCGCAAAACTCAGCGACGCTATTGATGATGTCGGCGGTCTCACCTATAGGGGAGACGCCCAGGGATTGGAGCGGAAGAGATGGCTGCGAAGCATGCGGTCGTCATGAATCCGACTTTGGCGAAAGGATGCATTGCAAAGTGCGAGCTTTTAGTAGAAGGCTTAAGGGAACAAACGAAGATCGATCAGGTCGTTCAACTGGTTGTACTTCAAAATGAAAAGTTCTCGTCGTAATGATTGGTTTATTATGAGTTTCGTATGTGGAGAGAATGTATCTAATCCCACTCTTCGACGTTGTGTTGCGTGGTGTGAAAATATGATACATCCTTGCCAGTGAGCTTGGAGGATTTTACGTACTTATTCATAGAATCGAGAATTTGGACTGAAGATGGACTCTGAAATGTTCGCATTCGCGGTAAGACAGGTCCCTTACTAGTTTCTCTACAGTTATCAAAATTCCTCCCCAGCAGGATAACTCAGCGAAATTCATCTGCTAATGGTTCAAGTTCATCGAAAGTTAAGCCCAGAAGAGTACTATGGTGATGTAACAGGACAAGAGCATCGTCATCCTAGTTCACACAGGTCGACTCAAACCATCTGGGTCGTGGTCGTTCCCATTACATATACAATGCAAAAGAAAGACGATCAGCTTGAGGAACTTGAAGAAATGGTAACTAGGGCAATCATCACAGACAGATCATGCAGAATGCCCGTCAATTTTTCATGGCTCGCCGGTCTAAGCCCTAATGGCAATTTACTCATACTTGGGATTGACTGTACTTGTCAGCGGGACGGCGGACGATCTTTCCCGTCTTGTTCATAAAGAAGAGAACGTCACCTAGATTGACAATCACTCATTGACAAGCTTATCAGCTGGGAGTGAAAGACAAACAGGATCCTCGACGAATTGACGCTAATTATAGCCGTTCCAAAGGGCAAGCCAATGAAAGTTCTTCAGAAGAAGCATAATAGTCACCAGTGAAGGTGTTGAAGATAGACTCTTGCAGGCAGATCCTCCGGCTCTCGTGAAGGAGAAGATAATTACGATAGGTTTGATGGATAGTCCATGATTACAGTAGCGAATGAGAACAAGGGATGAGCACGTTGTTCACGGAGGTATCCTGATGATGTAAACGTAACATCGTAACCTCACCGACTATTCAGCGGCGGATGTCAGAAGCAAAGAAGTTGGATGCAGCATCATGATGGGCAGGACAGATGGAGCTGGACACGTTTTGAGTTGAGAGAAGACGCAGGAGGGAGTGGGGGACAAAGCCCGAAACGACGGAGATGTGTTCGCGATAGAGGCAGTGACAACGTGATACGAGGGACTACTGAGTGACTGTCACTGGAATGGGACACTTCATGCGATCTACACTCTGTCTCGAGAACAAATGAGAAACCAGACGCAGGATGTTCTGGGTTCAACGAAGGACAAGGCAAGCATCCGACGAGATTTCATCTTGACACAATCCAGGAGGCGGAAACAATCATAAGGACTGATACAGTAGTTGAATGTGAAGCACCGAGACAAGGTAGATGTGAAGCACCGAGACAAGGTAAATGCGAAGCACCGAGACAGAAGTTGAATATGAAGCACTGAGACAGAAACTGAATATGAAGGGGGCTGGAGGCAAAGCCGCAATTTTCAAACTCAGTTTCAACCGAAATTGTATCATTCAGAATCGTACAGAATGATCGTACCCCCATAGCCCGACAGACAACGTCTACAGAGTAGCGGGAACATGCAGAGGAGCAGTATAGAATAGTGGGGACTTTTGACACCCGTGTCTTACATATTTTACCTAAATACTCGGAGACCGCTCTTCCTCCATTATCCATCGTGCCAACCATCCAGAGTACCGTACCATCCATTACTTTTGCATGCACTTGGCTGACCCTCTTCTTCTTAGCTTTTGCCGGCCAAATTTGAAGTCCATCCGCCCAGGGACTTGAGTTGGATTCATAAAGAATCGCTTCAAGGAAAGCCTGTGAACACCGCTTGCGAGACGGAGGTAGCCAGGCCTTCATCAAACCTCGGTAGTAACACATAAGAATCGCCCTTGGTATGTTGATCCATTGATCTGCAAACAATAGGCCTCATCGTTCATGTATTTTTTCGTGTGGTCAGGGACTGGTTGATTCTTTGAAAACTACTCGACGTTCTTGATGATGTTGGCAGTCTCACCAACCACCGGTTGGAGAGACCCTGGGATTGGAGTGGAAAAGATGGCTGTGAAGCATGCGGTCGTAATTAATTCGACTGGCGAAAGGAAGCATTGCAAAGTGCGATCTCGAGTAAAAGGCTTTTAAAGAACAAACGAAGATCAATCAGGTCGTTCAACTGGTAGTACTTCGAAATAAAGAAGTTTCTCATCGTGCTAATTTGTTTATGACTTCGTATGTGGCGAGGGTGATGCGACCATCTATACGGTAATTATTCAATATTCAATATTTGATGTCACATATCTCTTAGACGTACTCGTTCCTGCTTTCGCTGATCGTACTGTGGTCCTGGTTTTAGTGAGGCTTTAAGAGCATCATATGCAGCAGAATATGAAGGGTATCACTTGTGACTTCACTGAGAATGGACTCAGTAATTGAGCAGGTGAGAAGCTTTTCGCGGCGGCAAGAGATTCTCTCTGTACATGTACAACTATCAAGATCTCTCTGCTGCAGGACGCCTTATTTTCCATTTACTAGTGGTTATCATCGAAAGCCCTGCCAGTGGCAGACGTTCAACTCAAAAGTGACAGAACAGTACCTTCATGGTGATGCTACAGAGCCAGGGCAATCATTGAATGTTGTTTCATGCAGGTCAACTCAAAAACCATCTACGTCCAGCTCCTGACTGGTCACATTATACACGAAAAATAAATTCGTACGTCCAACGATTAGCTCTATGAAGGAATGTCATATCACAAACAGATCACTGGCATGCATAATGGCCAACAATTTTTTGGCTCGTCGGTCCAATCTAATGGTAATTTATTTACTCATACTTCGTATTAACTCTGTACTTATCAGCGGGGCGGCGAAGCGCCTTTCCCTTCTTGTCCCTATAGAAGAGAACGTCACCTAAATTGATAATCAGCCAATGGCAAGCTTCTCAACGAGAAGTGAGATATACCTTCATCCTCGACAAATTGACACTTATTGTAGCTGTTCCAAAGGGCAACGAACGAAGGCTCATCAGAAGAAGCGTAGTAGTCACCAATGAAGGCCTTCAAGTGCTGTGTCGCCTCGGGTCCGTGGTCTATTAGGACAACGAGTTAGTCTGACATTCTTCACCTTTGAGAATCATACGAACAAAAGGGCATCTTGGGGAAGAACTAGGCCAATGTAAGTTAACTTATGCTTCGGCGTCGCGGAGACGTAAAACTCACATGGTGAATGACGTGGAAATGGGCGACATCGTGCAAGAAGAAGCGCCCCTGCCAGCCTAGGACGGGACGATCGACGGTAGCAGCGGCGCCACGCTGGAAGTTCCATTCCTTGCCGCGATAATGAGGTAAGACGGGATCGGTGTGGTGGAGATAGGTGATCATGATGACTATAAATCATATTCAGATGCGACATGACATTTTTCATGGTCAAGGCGTACACCAGTGGGAGACCTCAAGCCACGGGATTCCGTAATACTTTATGACCTCAGAGACACCCCAAACCGAACTAGAGTAGCTGACGGCCCAAACCATGAATGCGATTCCGATGTTCGAAAGGATGACCACATTGCGCTGAGCTTTTGTGAACAGAATGGAGTTGGCTGGCGTAGATTGTCGCATTCAATTTGGGCCCAACACAAGGTAAAGAATACTCACGATCAAAGTGATTGGTCCACTTGGGATAGGTTTTTTGGCCAGAAACGTTAAACACTGGTGTGGAAATCAAGATTCACGATACCGTTCTCAAGGGAATATATGACTCACAGAGATAGGCCGGAAAGGCGAGAACCTGTTGACGGATGAGCATGTAAAGAGTGTAGATGGGCGTGTCGCCCAAGATTTCATCGTAATCAAGGTTAGGATGACCCTCTTTCTGGAGACCAAGATCGGAGCGCGTCTTAGGAACATAGACTTCATCGCGTTCCATCGAAGCGTGATTGCTGTGATGGCGGTGGTGAGAAATCTTCCAGCTGAAATAAGGAGTCCAGAGGAAGGTGTGAGTGATCTAAAGATACTTGTTTGACAAAGAAAACACAAGTACTACAGAGTTTGACTTACAAAACCGATGACATCGTTGACTATCTTGTGGTCAGAGAAGGCCCCATGGCCACACTATGTTTTTCTTCAGCAGCAGTGCGAGGAATACATAGCATGAATAAGTACCTCATGACCGATAACCCAGATACCAGTGAAAATCAGACCCTGGAACCACCAGCTGCATACCGGCGCTTAATGGGATAATTGTGATTTGAAAAGGAGCCAATCTTACTAGACACACCACGCAGCCCAGCGCGCTACTTGAGCACCAACCGGGGTGAGGAGTCCGGCAATATGGGCCTGCTTGAAGAAAGGATCGATATACGTTGCCAAGGACCAAGCAGCTGCGGCCATAAGAATATCACGAGCAAGATACATCAAGCCTCTAACAGTGTCGCGAACAAAGAAATGCGAAGGGATCGCGTCGCGAATTTCTTTGAGAGACCTTGAGACGCGTTAGGGACTATGATGAAAGAAATGTTACAATGGCCATACCATGGCATGGGAGTATAAGCAGGAAGATCATCTTCGTTATAATTATCGGCGTGATGATTGGAAGAGCCCATGTCTAAAGCTTGACAGGGTGAGGAAAGCAAAGCTTGCAAGAAAATCGCTGCATAACCCACCATATTTATGGTTGGACGGCGATTACTCCGAAATACCTCGAACCGTAGTATTGCAGGGCTCGCGGATTGTTGATGAATTACTGACTTGATAGACTCAGGTGAGCTCCAGGTACAGAGATTTCAATTCGTGTTCCATGAGACCCAGAAGTATGCCATGTGCACCCATTTGGAGTTGTGGTCTGTCGAGATAAAAGATACCGGAGGGAAGACCCCGCACACTGCTGAGGTTGAAGCGGAGTTAAGTGTGGAACTAGCCAATCAGATATTCAAGAGCATCAACCGACCGTCTACTTACTGCACCTAGCGAGATTCTCCGTGTCTATTCGGCGGTCCTCGTGTCCCGTAGAAACTCTGGACCGTCACCGTCATCAGCGTAAGTAAACCCCGTTTGGGGCTACGTAAACTCTTGCTTGCACTACGATCGGCATGAACTTTAACCTTTGATGGAGTGGACCCGCGTCAGCGTTCTTTCACCACTTGACCGCAGGAATTGAATATTCCCGTGAATAGCCTCGAACGAGCTTAATGATTCCTTAGAAGACTATCCTTTTCAGATTCTAACCCCCGTCGCGACCTTCACATCCGAGGAGTATTGATAACTCATCTTATGAAAATCTTTCTTTGTAAGATGCGATGAAGAATATCATCCAAAAACACCAGGTAAGTCACCACTTGACTGCTGAGCGCTCACAGTCTTGATGGAACGTAGTAACAAGACATCGTGATGACAACTTTGACGAAGAACAAGACTTTTGTATGCTCGGATAAAATTCTGCCGATTTCTCCTTCTGCTCAGCTTGTACCATCCTGTGTTTGATTGTTCTTATCGCATTGAAGTTGCTACTCGGTGATGCTTCTTCACCTGGGTCTCCTCGGAGCAAACGACGTCTCCACAACATGGTCACGGCTTCCAAGGCGTCACCTCGAAGCCTTACATGTGAAACTTTCCACAAGGTCCTGAAAGTCAGGAGTGATGACATTGATCTAGTATTAATACAGAAACCGTTCTTCAACGCGGCACTTGACGTTGGCCACAATTGGTCCACTTCTGCTTCTTGAACATGGTTAAATGGACGTCCGTCAACCTGGTCTGTATTGGGCTGTATGTCTTCAACACAAACTCGAGAATTGCAAAAGGTCGATACATCTACATTCGACGGTCTTTGCCTGAAAGGTGTTGGCATGACCTTCGCCCCGAAAAGCTCGGTGGTGAGTGGCCAGAGCGACTCTAGGCTCTCAGATGCAACTTTAAGCATCAGACGCCACTTTCTGGCAGGCTTCTCTGCTTTCCAGGAACTCTGTTAAACTTTCACTTTTCCTTCGCCTTGGCTCGTCTGAGTGCCCCAGTCTAGTATATAAAAGCGTCTATTATCAGATTATCTTCGACCGCAGGGGCCTTGGACAAGGCTGGACCCTCTGTATGTCTATCTGAAGATCTTACGCGCAGTCGTGTGAGCATCTGATATTGTACCAGACTTGGCAACGTCAGAGCGTAGCCATTGGTCGGCAAACAATTAGTGAGGTTCATATCACAATTACACCCGGCCTTATTTTTCTTCTGTGTCAGTTGATTGTACTTTTTTCGCATCAATGCAGTTCCACCTCTCCTTACGTGGACCATGAATATAGAGAAACTATGAGATCTACTGGAAATGCAATCTGTAATTGATTGTGTCCCTTCTTCCTGCGCCGGTACTACATCACTGATCTATTAAGTGTCATGTCACTGTCACGACGTCTTCATGTGAGAGCGAGATCATGCCTAGAACCTTAGTATGCCTATGCCACGGAAGTGAAGACCTTGAATACTTTGAATACTATGATGCGTCTCCATTGTCTACAAGCCGATCTAATCACCACTATCATTCCTGAACAGTAACCTGTTTAACAACGTGTGGGGTTGCGACTCCTATCTATCCACTTAGAGTCAGACTTACCGGAAACTCTCTGATTAACTATAGTGAGAAAGACGGGTGGTCGGAAGCAAGTACTACATACGAACTTTTCCGATTACAAACTATCTCATTTCCATTGGAATTCTGACTATCTGATTACTTGATTTCTGAAAACGTTAGAGTTGATCCAGGTGTATTAAAAACGATCCGAGGACCTTGACGATCTCGTCTTTTTTGAATCATTCAAAGATACAGACGAAATACGCGGTATCCTCGGCAATCTTTGCACATAACCTTCAAGATAGAAGCAAACTGGTGTGTCTGGTGGGTGGCGCAAGAAATATGGAGCGCAACATATTTCTTAAAACTTAGTACGAGCTTCGGACGACTCGGTACCGGGAAAACTTGGTGTTATCAAAAGTCGTGACCATCTCCCCAACTTAGGCATGCCGTGATAGAAATTGACGGTGCATTTTTCGGAGAGACGGCTGGTTTGAATGTATTCTGAATTACGCTTTGGCTTTGGCTTTACGGCAGGCAGCTTTACTCGGTTTACTAGTACGGCTTCCAAGCGGCAGCCTAGGCTTCTAGTAGTAGATGAGAGTCGTGACGCAACATTAGTGTATCATGATGCTTGCCACTCTATACTCGCATTGCCTGCATGCAGTGCCATTGACCTTCTTTACTTTACGAATGGAGGAGATTCCTCCATTGCGTCAACACTAGCGTGAACTATGCAAACGGAGTTTTCGATCATCCTTTTAACGCTGGAATATCATATCCCAAGAAACTGTTGGCTTGATACACTAGTGCTGTATGGAAAACTGATCTCAGTTAGATGTCAATTCTCAGTCCACTTGAAGAGAAGCCTGGAGTGAAATCCATCGGAAGCAGATCTAGGGGCCTCATGGCGAGAATTTCACCAATTGTGACAAATCGATAAACATTGACGCTGCACTGTGTTCAATTTACATGATGATATATGTAAGTTGTAGGTCAGAAGTTTTGAAGATGGCACAAATCGTTATCCCTTATACAGAAAGTGTGACGCCGCTTCGGTCGGCGTTAAGAAAAATTGCATTGGAAAGCTTTACTCGGAAATTTCGTAGGACCTCTATGTCTTTATGTATTGTAATATGAAAGTGAGATCCTAGAAAGTCTGGAAGGATGTGCTACGGCCGAGTTGAGAAACAAAAACGGGATCACTTACATGAGTGACTATGTACCTGCCCAAGTTACATAACGACAGCGGAGTTTTGACGGCGTTACATAGTATGTATACGAAGCATGATGTGGAAACTATGGCGACGAGCTGAGTGCATTCCCCGGTGAGGGGAACTCTACCAGCGGTCACTGGGCTGGGCAAGGAGCCATAAGATCCGTGTCCGAACATTCTATGTACTAATACATGTTTTAAGCGGAAATTCACTCCGTTGTAACTGCTGAGCCTGCAGACCAGAAATATCTTCCTTCTTTCTTCATTGCAAAACTATTCTTATCACTATATCATGAAGGATTGTAGTAATGTGGGCATGGCATACATACCGTCCGGACCGTCGGGAGATCAGAATCAAACATGATACACAAGATAGACAAGGTGAAAAGATTCAGAGTCTAGATGGGTGCTTGCCGGGGTGGGTTTATGGTCCTTATAGACGGGATATAGGAGCATTGCGATCATCGTCTATGCGAGCCCAATGACGCTGAGCAAGCTGACGAAGATTGCCTTTGACAATTTTTCCAGAAGGAGTAAGCTCTGTCGATCTTCAGTTGACGATTCAAGACAATTACGGAAAGAATGTACCAAATGGCTCATCCTGTACGATGATCATTACGGGTACAGCGAAACGAGGAAGGCTGTAGATTAGTGAGTAGTCAGTTCCAAAATAGCTGAGGTAAAAAAGGCTCATACTATTTTCGAGCGTTTGCGATGAGCGATGCTCCTGTGACAGTACCTCGATATAGAGGCTTTACAGATACCACGGCCGCTACTAGCTCTCCAAGACGATCATCCGGGACTCCAACTGCAGCGGCTTCCGAGATCCTAGGGTCACGATACAAGGCGTTTTCGACCGTGACTGAGTCCTGACAAAGTGTCATGGGCATTAGCTACATTCACAACGATAAAAAAACTTACAATGTTTTCGCCTCCTCGTATGATGATATCTTTGACTCCTGGGGGTCAATCGCAGACTTTCGAGAGAATGCGTAAGATGACTCACGTCTATCCTTGATATACAAGAATCCCTCCTTATCCAAATAACCCAGATCGCCTGTTCTCAGCCATCCATCACTCGTGAGAGCGTTCTCAGTGGCATCTAGGGTACAGAGATATTTCAGTTGGGGATCTATACGACATATCACATCCGATTACCTGGGTCACCCCAATAGCATTGCATAATGTTCGGACCACGCCTACATATAAAGCGAAATATCAGGAGAAGTAAACAAATGATACAAAGGATATACTTGCAACCAAACTTCCCCGGGGACTTCGGGGCCAACACAGGAACCATCGCGTACGATCTTGATTTCATTCACAGGAGAAGCTCGACCACTATGTGATGTGTGTGAATGCACGCGAGAATTTGGTCAAAAAGAAACAAAGCTGACGTGCTTGTCGGCCTAGCTGCGTAGTCATCTCCAGCCAACTATTAGGGAGTACGTACTTCAGATATTGAAAACGATGGGCACTCGAGGCAGAATCCTACCGAAACCGCTATAGAATTTGTTTCTGTCATGCCGTATGCCTGCATCCTAAAAAGAGTTGTCAATTAATACCTTACAAGAACAACGTAAGACACTGACATGGTTGCTGTTGGGAAAGCGTCTTTGGCTCTCGATACCAGGGTGTCGGGGGCGGGAGAACCACCGAACAACACACCTTCGAGGCCGTACCCGGCCAAAGAGCTATCTATGAGGTCGGAAACCATAGCAGGAACGCTGTGAAGTGGTGTAAATTATTTAGTAAGGCGTTTTCGGTCGACAAATTCATTATAATCACCCTCCTGCAACGCGGACATTTTCACGCTTGATCAATCTACAATGATTTTCGTCAGCATATCAAACATTGCTCACTAGTAGCTGGACATCTACTTGGCGGCTGATAGAGACATTAGACGATGGGCAGTTCAAATAGTCGATGTGACGAACCCTGTTTAACAATCCACTTTGGGGTCAACACGATTTTCAACCCCATCATAGTCGAATACATCTGTTCGCGAGCTTAGCTCATGACCTGGGACATACAGCCATGCTCACCGTAAAACTAGTAAGACCAGTGACGTGGAATAATGGCACGCTGATGAGTGCACCTTTCTGAGGAATATCTTCAACGTCAAAGTTGGGGTAATTGCCTCCTCTGCGTAAATCGGCTCTGATCCCCCCTACCATGACCTGTTCAATAACTTCGTCAACATTTGTCCTCACATAACGGGCTCCACTTACGTTTGGAATATTCGTCAAAAACTGACGTTGAGTGCTTAAAACGCCTTTCGGCGAACCAGTGGTTCCTGTTGGTTCAATATCAGCTTGTTTTTGCACAAGAAGGCAAAAGCGTTCATGCCTGAAGTAAACATGATAAGGGCGTTATCCTCAGGCGAAATCTGAGAACTGGAGGTCAGTACATCGTCAGTATCGCCCTGATAACCATCGATTGTCGTGGACAAGGAGCCCATGCCAGGCCACCGATCCTTGTCCATTTCTGCGTGGAAGACTAGGAATCCGGTGGGCCTGTCTCGCAACACATCGAGGACAACTGTGGCTAGGATGTCGGCCCGTTCCACATCAAGCAGAACAACTTTACATTCGGTACGTGAAAGACAAAACTGGAGGGGTTCCAGGGGAAGCCACCTAAAGGGAACATTAGAACTCAAATAAGACTTATTTGGGTTACTTGCGCATTAATCAAGACGGGTACAGCGCCGAGAAGATCTTTCGAAGTTCAGTAACGAGCCGTTTAACAACGATGTATTGGAGAATTAGCGTACGAGTTGCCCAGAAGGATACGAGGTAATCAGAGCAATTCCGCGAACAGATACCAACTCTATCCCCTGTGCATTTATCCATGTGAAGGAATAAGCTTTGCTGATGAAGTGGGCTCACCTTTCTCTACATCATAAATGTGGCGGAAGACCGCGGCCACTCTCACGGCACGTTGGTGAACTTCACCGTAAGTATAACGCTCGTCCTCGAAGACGATGTAACTCTTATCAAAAAATTTTTCGACCCTCGATAACCAGAACTCCCTTACGGATGGCCAGAGGTGCTTGTACACTCTCTGCATCCGTCCATTGAGAATTATAGTTTCAACTTCATGTAGATTCCCAGGAGCACAGAGGATGGCATCCGCTGGAGTAAATTACATTAGAGAGAATCTCTGACAGCAATCAAATGGACCCACTTTCTTCTAGCGTGCGCGTAGGAGACCAAGACATCAGTTATGATAATTGTGTGTCAGGCGTCGAATGCTTGTCAGACTATGGGTTTATATATGGATTGCAAAATGCAGGTATGGCTGACATTCTACGGAAATGAATCTCCTCCAGTCAGGGTGGTAGTGACATTGATGCTGAGAGATCGCACCTTGACTCCGCGGAAATGTCGGTTTCCGCGGTCACTCGAAAGTTAGCCACATGAAAATCAATTTATCCGGATCCCGTCGTGAAATCGAATTATCAAGTAGATATTTCCTTTTCCCTTCTTTCTTCCGCTTTGCACCAGAGATCAGCGTATATAGGACATCTGTTAAGTGATTCAACAGATGCTTACTACAAAAAATTATTATAAGTGGTGATGATAGATGAACGAAAACGTGCTTGATGTGCCATAGATATCTTACAGTTGTTTTGAAATCACCCCGAGGTAGGGTCTCCTGGAATGCATGCCATACGAAGCTTTACGGCACATCAGATGAATCCATCTCATTTATCTGGAGCTAGAAATGATGCAACTGACCCTAGTAGTACGAAGACAACATGCGCGGTCGTCTGACCCATGCGTGCAATCACCACATTCACCCAGGCGATGTCATGGAGAAAACGAGGGCCAAGATCAAGAAAATTCCGAGAAGTTCCTGGAGGTCACTGGCTGAGACTGGTACATATCTGAAGAGTTTTAGTCATACCAATCCCGTTTGTTATAGAGCACCGGAGGTATCTGGAATGATGGAGATCTGGTATGCAGTGCGATACATAGTATCGCTGTAAAAAAACACATGATCTCATCTCTTCCAAACTTGGGTCGCCGAGTTTGTTCACATGAAGAGCCATAATTAGAGGGTATCGTGAGGTTACCCCCTGGTGAGCGGAGTCTCTGTAGGATCAAAGTGCATCTGAACTCAAACCTGGCGTGTGGTAATCAGTCATATTTAGAGAAAAAAATGTTACACACGATGATGGGTGCTCAAAATCATCCCAATAAAGATATATAAGCACATACAGCCCCTGGTTTTTCTCGATCTGAGTATGTCAGACGGGATACAACATACCAAGATCACAAAAAAATCAGGGATCAATTATTTAAAGTAAACCCCGCCTGCTTGCTATGGCCTACAAGGAGTCATCCAAGCGTTGCGGTCGGACTGTCTTGACTCTAAGCTTAGGCCACATATATGAATATTAACAGACTGAGCTTGCAGAATCAAGCTTGGAATCAAGACAGACAAAAATTTTCCGCTCCAAGGATGTTCCGGTTCGTGCAAGGTTCGTGACTCCTAGTCATATTTTGACCTGTGTGTCACCAAAGCTATTGGCGTCAGAACTCAAATTGGAGGGATAAGTGCGGCATGCGTAACGTTCGAAATTCTGTAGAATTCTGTTCAATTGCAAGTTGTAGTAAACTTGCAATAGACTTCGGGAAGTGCCACAACTTGCCAAGTTAGCTCCCATCCTATTCAACTGAATGTCGTGTTATTCTGAAGGCTGACACCTTTAAATCCTTATTACTATCTCCACGGATTTAAGGACCGATTTCATATCCAGGTAAAGTTTGAATTTGAAGTTCCAACTTACGAGGGACCACAGGTAACGAAATCAAGATAATTCATCTCAAGTGTCCAGATTACGCGTATATAATGAGCCGTTGGCGTTATGTGTGCTCATTCCCAAAGATTCTCCGCAGATCCTCGTTACCTCATGGATCATTGACAGACGCACAAAATCGACCATGCAATCACCGTGCACCCTGTTTCGAACTCAAGGAACTGCCCTTCAGCTTGACCAAGGAAGAATGCGAGCATTAAGCAGGGTGTATGTATGGGCTCTAGGGCTGGGTTGAAAATTATTTTGTTGGTGTGAAAAATGTGAGGTTAACCCCCCCTCCAAATGAGGTATTTTTCACGTAATTTTCACCTGTGAAAAATTGTGAGAAATACTATTATGTCAGCAATTTTTGCACAGGCTATTGTGACTCAAGATTCCCCTCTTTCTTGCCTCTTGCTAATATTTATATGATAATCCGTGTCCAAATCGCCTACATAGGAGACAAGTAAGCTCCCAGATGGATGTAAACAACTAAAGAGGCAAGTGCACGATCAATTAATCTATGACCCAATATCACGTGTCAATATTGAAGCTGAGTCAGCTGACCAAATGTGGACATATTCTACAGCATGCAAGGAAGTCTTGGAGATGAGTGTCAGTTTCTTCCGTTGTTCAGCAGAAAACATAGCCTGAGCTTGAGACTGAGCAATCATTTACAGAAGGACTCCAAATTTTGGTCTAATTCCCTCTGCACTTCCTTGGCATTTTCCATATAAATCACAGGACATATTGAAGGTCTCCAATGTGAGAAATGTTAAAAACATGTTAAAAATGAGGATGTTAAAAACATCGGAGTTTTCAACCCAGCCCTAATGGGCTCCGAGTCGGCCTAGTACTGGGTTCGCCCTTACCACATCGTACCTCCAGGACACAGCTACATCTCTGCCGCTATACAGCATTGGCAGCACGCCTAGCGCTTCCAAGTTTTCTGCCGGGAGAGCTTCTGTGGATTCCACCGTTTCACCCATTCAGAAATCGCTCCGTGAAACCATGGGTATGTGTCGCATACGTCGTTGAATGCTTCTTGTGAGCTCTCGTGGTGACCGGTGCCGGTGAAGCTTGAAGCTTTGAAGTCCTGGATCGACTATCATCTATCATCAAAGCCTACGTCTGGCAACTAGACCCTAGTGGAAAATCGACTCTCCCTAACAACTGATGTGAATACTCTGTAAATGGATTATTATTTGTGATCCCAGTGCTGAACGCTAATTGGCTAGGGGCCCTGCTAGGCTTGGAAAGCGTCCGTCGAGGTCCTCAATTGTTTGGTGAGCACCAGGATTGACGAACCTTTTCAGATAAAAAGTTCCAGCCGGAGATACAATGTGTGAGTTAACGATACTTGTGATGTGATCCGGTCAAGTCCATTGACCTATATGTATATGCAAAACCTTCTGAGAACTTGGGTCAAATCAAAGTCTAAAAGCCTCTAGAGTACTGGGTAGTAGTAACAATGTCCGTTCTAAGTATGATGGGATGGGGTATCTCAACCTCAGGCATTCTCCTCTGTTACGAATTTAGGACGCCGGTTAAGCCTGTCCGATCGTTGTCACCTATAACGAAATCAACTGGCTGTGACTGGAGGAGGAAGCAGAGACAACGTACCTTGAACCCAATCTTACGCAGCTTTTCGGCGTCGACAAGAAGTCGTCCATCGAAGACAAATGCGGGCTTGTTCATGTTCTGATAAACAGCCTCCCAATCGATCTCGGTGAACTCCTTCCACTCCGTCGCAATGACCACGGCCTCCGCATCTTTGCATGCCTCTAGTGCAGAACCGCAAATCGTTACCTGCTTCTTGACTACAAATACCAGCGTGTCAACGATCAGGAAGGTGTGAAGACGAGCAACATGAAACGTACTGTTATCAAGGGAGACCAGGGGGCTGGCCTCCTGGAGATCAGCCCAAATCTGAGAGTGCTCGACCTTGGGGTCGTAAATGTTGATGAGGGCACGCTCGGTTTGGAAGTCCCTGATGAGCGTGATCGCGGCGGACTCTCTGGTATCACCGGTGTCCGCCTTGAACGCGAAGCCCAGAACCGCAATGCGCTGAATAAACGGATCACAAATCATCAATCAGTCAAAGGTCCCACAACTACCTTAGAAATAAAAGATGGGAACAAACCTTGCCTGTGATGGTGTTGAACAGAGTGTCAACAACACGCTTCGAGAACCGACGCTTCTGATACTCATTCATGTCGACGACCTGACGCCAGTACGCTGCAACCTCGGGGAGATGGCAACTCTCGGCAAGGTACACGAGATTGAGGATATCTTTCTGGAAGCATGAGCCACCGAAACCGACCGAGGCTTTGAGGAATTTGGGGCCGACGCGCGAGTCGTACCCAATCGCATGGGCGACTTCGTCGATGTTGGCGCCGGTGGCTTCGCAGATAGCAGAGAGGGCGTTGATAGATGAAATACGCTGAGCAAGCATGGCGTTTGCGGCGAGCTTGGAGAGTTCGGAGGACCATAAGCCGACGGTTAGAATGCGCTCGGTACTACGTCACGAAGACTTTATCAGTATACTGATCTTGAAATGTATATTGATGGAAAGACGACTCACGGAACCCAGTTGGCGTAGACAGAGACTAATGCATCGCTTGCGTCCTTGCCCTCGGGGGTTTGGAGGGAACCAATGAGGACACGGTCGGGGCTGAAGAGATCGCTGATCGCGGTACCCTCAGCCAAGAACTCAGGATTGGAGAGGATGTCGAAGCGGCAGTTGGGCTTCGAGTTTGCTTCGAGGATCGTACGCATCGACTCGGCGGTGCGGCATGGGACGGTGGATTTCTCGACGACAATCTTAGAGGAGGTGGCGACTGTCGCAATACGCCTCGTGGCAAGCTCGACGTAGCTAGAAACGAAGTCAGTGATAGAAGAGAAGGCGAAAACAAATATAATGTGTCTTGATAGGGGATACTCGTGATAGACTTACTTGAGGTCTGCCGCACAACCTGCACCAACACCTGACTTCTTCGTTGGGGTGTTGACGCTGACGAAGATGAGATCAGCCTCCTCGATGCCCTTATCCACGTCGGTGGAGAAGAACAAGTTTTTGTCCCGTGCTTGACGCACGACATCTTCAAGGCCAGGCTCGTAGATGGGCAGCTTGAAGTCAGGGGAGTTCCAAGCGGCGATACGTGCTGCGTTAAGATCGACAATGGTAACTTTGATATGAGGGCATTTCAAGGCGATGACAGCGCAAGTTGGGCCACCTAAGGGCGTTATTCGATGATCAGACTAAGGTCGTGCTATATTGAGTGCAAACGATGCATACCAACGTATCCAGCGCCGACTGTAGAGTGTAAACGCGCCAGGTCAGCATTGCTGATCAATATTGATACAACTCAAAAAATACTGACTGCAGCAGATTTTGGTGACTTTGGTGGGGGCCATTCTAGCGAGAGTGTGGAATTCGGCGAGTAATGAGTCAGTTGAGAGGGAAAGGAACGTGGACTATACACAAATCGTGAAAGTTAAAATGATTGTAATGATACACTTGGCGGTCAGGTTCGCCGTTATAGATGCCGGCACATTCGGCTCTTTGTCCGAGGCTGTTGGAGCAAATTTTCCTTCTTGACAACATACATCTGTGAATCGATGCAGAGCCGTCTATCACTTCCTTTCCTTGAATATTGTCCTCATCTGTCTCAAGCATGAATCTCCTGTTCGACCATCGCGAAGTCTCAGACTAATCAGATCGAGAACGGTCTGATCAAAAATCATCAAAAGCTCATCGCGCGAAGAGGGACGACGTCAGAAATGTTGCCGACTCGGACCCTGAGTACTGAGTAAGCATGAACTTCGAACCTCTCGACCTTAATCTCCAAGAATTATGTATTTCCCCTGGATAAGCACTTATAGTTCAACAACAAATGTAACGTCGAGAATTTATACATGTTTTTGTCACTTTCACAAAGGCATCCAGGGAGTTCCTACATGGATGATCGTCAAATTAGCGGCACCTTCTCGGCCGCGAAGTTGTCGCAAATCATTTGAACATGGTCCCTGCCAGCGAGAACTTCTTTCTGGACGTCGAGCTACTTGATCCGTTGATGGAGATGGTCGGTGACGGACTCGACTTCTTACTGACTTCGCGCCACATCCGCAATGCATCGTCACTGAACATTCTACTATATATTTTATAATGATCTAGAATATCCATATTATTCATATAACAATCTCTCGAACAACATCTCAACAGATATCTCATTTTCCTCCAAAACCCTACCTTTGCCTTTACCCTGCCTCATTATCTCTCGAAACTCTCCAGGAGAAAATGAATCATCATTCGACAACGTATCCGGCTGGAAATACGCCGGAAGTGCCACGGCCAAACGACGATTAACCTCCCGGACAGACGGACGTTCCGCTGGCTGAGCAGCCCAGCAGGCTTCCATCAAAGACCAAATATCGTCAGTCAGTCCACAAACGCTCCAGCTAGAGCTCGGATAGATAGGTCGCGATGGTCTCATACCACTAGAAACGTACTTCACGATGGCTGCTTCACGTATAAGATGCACGTAAGGGACTTCGCCTGCGAAGATCTTTTTTCCTATGATGACCGGGGATTACCTTATTAGAAGGCAAAGCTAACGCACCTCATAAGCAACACAGGCCCATGCCCATATATCGCTTGCGTTGGTGTTCCTTATCTCCTTATCACTGTCGGGATCGAAGAGTTCAGGCGCCTGCCATCTGGTTGTCCCTCCTTTCGATTCTGCCGAAGACAGCGACGTCCATGCAAGAATCTTCTTGTCTGAGATGGAGTAAATTCCAAAATCTGCAAGACGCGCTCTGCCTGCTTTGTTTACGAGAACGTTGGGCTTTTTTGATGGGGCTGGCTGGTGTGACAATTAAACTCACCCCTTTCAGGTCTCCGTGTCTAAACCCATTCTCATGTAGAAACTCAAGCCCTTGAGCAATATCGTACGCCTGTAGGTTTGGAAGTTATGTACATGTAAAGAGTCCAATAAAATGATATCCACGTACTACGACCACGCGATTTGAGGACTGATTCCGTTTGAGATACCCGCCGATATCTCCGTTCTCCATCCATGGAGCAACAAACGAAACTCTACCATAATGAGAATAAATACCATAAAACGGTAGGAGATTGGGGTGACGTGATTGACTCCAAAGTATGGCTTCTCTCGAGACCACCTACAAAGATGTCGGTTCTATCAATGCAGCCCTCGAAAGGCGATACATACACCACCTCGATCTCCTAACCACAAGAAATGCCACCTTTTGTCAATTGTTGTTTAGATGG